>ML864249.1:3091-22578 GCA_009831015.1 Picea engelmannii | reverse complement strand
CCAAGTGCCTTCATGAATTAACTCTTATAAAAGCTTCTTGACCAAGAAAACTCTAAAATAATCCTTCCCAACTTGTGCACCTTTGAAACTTGAGACTTTTTGGTCCATTTGACTAGAAAATGATAATAAAATAGCTTCTCCAGAAGTGCACCCTAGTCCACTTAACAACCTCCATCACAATGCATGCATGTGCACTTGAAGAGAAAGATAGAGTGTGCCCTTGACGAATGTGCATCTGTGTCCAATTTGACCAAGTCAATCTTGAAGATATCACCTTAGAAAGTGTGCCCTAGACACTTGTGCAAATGGGTCTTCATTAAATCCATGAGATATCCTCAAAATGTGTGCAAATGGATGCCCTTTGACCAAGTCAAAATATCACTAGTCACTTCACATATGTTCAAGGTGTGAACAAGGTTATGCGAGGAGTGAGTATGTCCTCATAGTGGAGCGCACCACCTAGGGATGTGTGCATGCGTGGACAAGGTAGATGAGGTGGAGGGTCAAAACCATAGGCCTCAATACTCCCACTTAACAATAAGAATGAAGTGTGAATGACTTAGCACATGTGAACAAGGCTAGGTTAAGGTGAGGGTGAACTAGATTTTTTGTGTCACCTGTTAACCCTTAGATTTTCACCCTTGAAAATATTGAAGGTTAAGAGCCAACATGCACTAATTTGGCTATCATTTTGAGATTCTCCCAGATTTTAACACTTGTGTTGAGCAAGAGGTTGGTTCACATTGGAGGTAGGTATATGATCAGTACATGGTTGTTTGGTTCTGAGTTAGAGTTAACCTAGTTTCTAGGTATTTTTGAGAGAGATGTATACATACAACAAGTGTTGCTATTTTTTAGGAGACATTGTTTGAGTGGGTCTCTTGAAAGTTTGGAGAAGTTTTGAGCATACAGCATGAGTCCTTACATGATTCCAGGCCCGATGACACTTTTTCGGGCAACATGCAAGAACTTTCTATTTTTAGTAGGTTTTTCTCCAGGCCCCGTATTCAGATTTTGAGCATGCAGTATTGGTCCTTGAGACATCCAGAGTCTTTTGGATATTTTCCAAGATGATGTGGAAAAATTACTATTTTTAGTACGTTGAGCACCAAGGCTCACATGTCAGTTTTGATCACATAATTGGACCCCTTGCAGAAAGATGAAATCAACGAGTATAAATTCAAGGGCATTCGGATGACTTTATATTTTTAGTAGTGTCTATTTTTAGACAGTGACATGTGGCGATGTTCTCCCAGTCATCCTGGGTGATGTGGACAGTTTCCTAAAATTTAGGAACTGGATTCTATTTTTAGAAATGTCTATATTTAGCAAGTACAGTCATCGTCCATGCAGTTCCAAGTGGCACCTTGAGAGATTGACATGTGGAAAATCTATAGAGTGATGTGGCATCCACCTAGAATAGGGTGCATTTTCCCAAGACTTGAGCATATAATAAATTAATTAATTGAGATAAGGGAGTTGCATAACTGGGCCTAAATTTAGACATATATTCCTCTGTATAATCATCTCCACTTTTTATGCATCAACTCCATAAAATTTTCCTTCAGTTGAGTTTAAAACGCAATTTCCTAAAACATAGGGAATCCCTAAAAACTAGGACGAAATTCCCCAATCAAGCCTTAATTTTCCCACTAAATTTTCCTCACTCGACATATCTTCACTTTCCATGCATTAATTTCCTCAAATTCCTCTTAATTTGCTTTTAAATGTAAATTTCCTAAAATTTAGTAAAATTGCTAAAAAATAGGATGAATTTCCCCTTGGCTAAAACTCACTCATTACTTGGCCAAATTTAGCATTTAAACATGGGTTTAACTCCTAATTTATTCCCTCATGCATTAACTCTCCTATCCTTCACATGAGTTAACTCTCTTTCCATCCCTCATGCGCATTAATAACTAAATTTCTCACTCACACTTATTCCCTCATGTGCATTAACTCCTATTTTATTCACACTCCTCTCCTATATATTGGACGGTTTTCATTGGTTATTGGTCGATTATTGTAGCAGCAGCATAGTGTTTCTCTCATTCTTCTCTCTCTCTCTCAATAGGCTGGTGGATTTTCTCTGAGCAAAGGAAGCATTGTATCGGTTGTAAGCTTGCCAAGTGTGATGCAATCAACCCTCTTGTAAGCTTGATCGATCAATAAATAAGTGTGTGTTTTCTCTTCGAACTTCTCTTCTTGGCGGTACTGTGGTAAAATTGCGATCTGATTTGTCATTTTTTGAACTGTTTGTTGTGATTATTTTGATATTTTGAATAGTTTTCTAATTTTTTTTCCAGTCTGTTATCATTCTACTAAGCCTGCATGTTTCTTCCAAGCATAGAATATTCCTTTTCCTCGTCGTTTTGGACTGCTTCTACACATTGTCCAAGACAAACAACTTGTTGTTTTGTATGTTTTGTTGATGATTGTAACGTTGTGTGACATTCTCTAGGTCATTCTCCTTTGGACTGAGTTGAATCGATCTGTGACAGGTCCCATGTGATGGTTTTGTCATTCTCCTCTGGACTGAGTTGAGACGATGTGTGCCCACGTGCTAAATGTGCCCATGTGATGCGTGTGCGTCAAACTCTAGAATGAGTTGTTATGACGTGGTCTCTTGTCTACTCCTCTGGACTGAGTTGAGATGACTTGATATGGTCTCATGCCTTATACTTCTCTGGACTGAGTTGAGTCGGCTTGAGATGGTCTCTTGCCTTGACTCCTATGGACTTAGTTGAGTCGTCTTGAGATGGCTCTTCAGATGGTACTCCTGTGGACTCAGTTGAGTGATCTGTTGAGAGTGACATCCCTATGGCTGAGCATAGATGGGCGTGTCCCTAGTGGTTGAGCACTAGTTGATGAGAGAGATCCTTGCTATATTGTCTAAGAGTAAGATTTACTTGTAACCCTAATTTGTTATGTAAAGGCTACAAGTCGGCCCCACCATGTGAAAGATAATTAATATTGTGTAATTATTAATTATATTATTAAGTTGTGCAAGTTGGCCCTATTGTGCCAATAGACACATCATTTGATTGGGTAGGTTTTGTATAAATAAGAGTGGATCCCCATTGTGGATCACACTCACTTGTCATGTCATAATTTCAGAAGTTGAGCTCCGAAATTATGAGGACTGCAATTCGCACTTCTCTAAGAGTTAGTTTTCTTAGTCATAACAACACCCTATTGTGTGATAGGTTTGGTGGTGGATGGTGGATCTTCTCTTGGTAGTATAGCAAAGGATTGTTGGGTTTTCCCTTGATTGAGAAGGGTTTTCCCAGGATATTTTTGGTGTCTTTTGTGCATGGTTATTCTTCTTTTGATCTTGGTTTATTACAATGATTGTATTGTTGTTGCGGTCATTGTTTATGGTTCAGGTAATGCTAAAATGAAATAAAATATATGCATGTTCTTAACCATCATAAAACTTAACATGTTTTACACGCAGAAATCAGACTTTAGATCAGCAAGAAGGCGCTTCGGTGTGCCTAGGTACTCCCCCCAGAGGCTAGCAAGCATTAGCCCAAACAGAGAGGGGTTTGGTCAGTGACAATTGGGGCCTTACTCCTTTAATTAGCTAAGTTTTTACAGTGATCCTAACACATTTATCATCTCAGAATTGGAGGGTAAAAAATTGTGCTAACATCACCTCAACACATGCCAAAGGGGGAGCACCTAGTCTCGTGTGTACCCCTAGTGGCCAATTAGCAAGTGAAACTTAGGGAAAAGACCTCAATGAAGAATTAGAACAATAAATTACTAATAGGCCACTACTTAGGCACTCAACCTAAGGTTTAGGATTGAAATAAAAATATCTTGAACTGGTTAGGTGTTTTCACACTAGAAAAAGTGGAAATATGAGAATTGAGGGGTTAATAAGGTTTATAACTTCGAGAATTATAGGCAAAAAGTCCATGCACCTTCTAGGAGATGGAATGAAGTGAAATGTAAGTGTAATTGTGGATTTTAGTTAGGTGAAAGGTTAAGATGTGATGTAATACACAAATCAACTAGGGAAAATGATGAAGTGTAGTGAAAACATATGTGTGAAGTGGATTTCACCTAGGCAAAAGTGATAATTTGCTTGCAATACACAATTTTCCTACGTGAAATTATGGAAATGATATGGAACATGAATGAAACTAGGAAAGTACATGACCATATTAGAGGAATCTCATGATCTAACCATGCACACAGAATGAAAGTGACTAGGACATAACTAGATATTCACTGGGATGTCGGACCATAAAGAATACAATGCACTATTGAAGAAACCTCCATAATCCAACCTTTTAAAGGCTATGTTATCCCCCGATCCTAGGGATAACTGGAGGAGATCATGTCTCATGGCCCACAATGAAGATAGTGATCTTGTTGATGATCATCATCATCATGTCCACCCATGGCATCCCAACAGCCCCCTCAGATTGCTTCTTCTACTTTGGATTGACCAAGCTCATCACATCCAGTCAACGCAGTGTATGGGAGATGGTAAGCCAACATCACCATGAGGTATGTTAGTATATTCTTCATATAATATGTTGTGCTTAATATACTACGCATGTGAATGAGGATCATTGGTTGAAGTTGGATAATGGATCATAAGCTCAAGAAGTTATGTTTGCTTCCTTGTTTCACCTTGGTGACCAGCATTTGTACCCTAGTCCTCTATTATCACCCCCAAGGGAAAGGGGTACTATTGGAGGGCCCTCACAAGGGTAATGGTCCCTTTCCCCTCCATACTTAACACTTACCATCCGAGAGCTTGTTGCAGTGTACTAAACTTCGGTAATGGGTCATGGTTCATTCTCTCATGAGAAGAGGGGCTAAAGTTCCAAAGGTTGATTGCAACTTATAGTAAAAGAATAATGCTAAAGAAATAAGGAGATAGTAGCAAATGACTCTCAAAATCTAGTCCATACTTGAGTTATACCCTTTCCACGTTCACTCAAGCCCCAAAGCAATGATGCTATAGATTGACACCTTATAAAGGGGACTTGAAAATATGATAAGAGGACAATAACAAGGCAGATTAAGGGGTTGGAAAAACATAGCGCTTATAAAGTGGTAACTCAAGAGAAGACGCACCCTCCACAAAGACGCTCATAGAAATGAATTAAATGACACCATGAGCCATGAAATAAACCCAACACTTATCACTATCACACTTACTCTTGAAGGATTATTTTATTTCCTGCTTCCCCCTGGACATGTCCCTCTACTTGGGTTTTTTCTTTAATTGTTTTGGTTGGCACACCTAATAAGGTCTAATGAAGGTCCTCCCATATTCAAACTTGCCAACTTACATAAAGTCTTGAGCTAATGAGAAATTTGAAGGGGATACTTAATGTGAACTATTTGTGTGGCTTATATCTTAAGTAACAGCTTACTTTGTATGATCTAAGGACGGGTATATCTTATGAACATTGGATTTACTGGATTTCATGCTTTGATTTTCTTTGGATGCACTTAACATGGTACTTTGAAGGACGCCCCAGACTTTCACCAAGGACGTTGTGTCTTTATTGCAAGATATGGAACGTGTGATGAAGAGAATTGAGCCATTGGATTTCTTGACAAACTTAGATGCAGGCTCTCACATCTTCTGACCTTGGAAGATGGACAAGTGAGCTTGTAGTTGCTAGATATGGTCAGGGTGGCACAGAGATGGGCAAAAATCCCACACCCTAGGCTCTACACACTAGAGACGATCATGCATTAGATGAAGTCCGTTGCACTAGTAGATGGTTAGATGACATGCAGAGATGACATACACCCTCCACACCTTGGATGCCATCCTTTACACCTTAGATGTTGGGCCTTTTGGATGATGACATCCTGCTTGGGTTTGATGGAGATGATTGGAGTTTGCTACCACTTGGAGACCACATGGTGTGACAGGGCACTTGATGATGGTTTTCACCTTGCTTGCACTCCTTGATGATGACAGGTGGCCTTTGGAGGCCTTATTTGTTAATGTATTTAGCATTAGATAGGTACTTCCACATAGGCTTGGTGTCTAGCATGTGAGAGTCGTGTACTGCCTCTCAAGAACCTTAGGAAATTCACTTTATGAGTTAATAATTAAAGTGAATGACCTTTTAGATTAATGTGAGTTTAATTAAGTTAAATTCCTAAGTTATTGGCATTATTAACATAGGTGAGTTTATTAAATCCTAGTCGTTAGATCTAAAGTGAGAGTGAGATCTAATCTCATCCCTTGGTCACTTTAGGACAATGTTCCACAAGGATGCATCCCCGAGAATAGGATGCATGCCCCTTGTTATAGTGCAAGTTGTAGTTTGAGAAAATCTTGATGCAACCACAAACCAAGTTCTACAACTTGGGAATCCTACACTCAATGTCACCTCGATGTAGGTCCCACACTTCAAGGGTAACCAGGTCACTCTATGGAGGCGATCCTGGTGACCCTAGGGGGAATGAGATGGAGATGGAGGGAAATGGAAGTAAATCCCCTAGAGGTCAAATCTAAGTGTAATAAAATGTAGGGAGAGATTCCTTGCAAGTCAAGTAATTGCTTCCCCACAGGTATAGTACTTCTCTGGATGATTGTATCTACCCGAGACACAAGAAAAGACACTTTGCAATGATATATGTTAGGTGGATAAGAAAGTTAATCTTGTTGTCCCTAATTTGTAGTAGTAGATAACAGTATATATCAGCAAGTAAATGGTACTAAAATCTGCTCAATAAGTGCTAGATATCGAGTAAAAAATACAACAGAAAGACTAGCTAAACTCAAGATGAAAATCCAATATTCTAGCACAAAAGATAAGGTTGTTGTAAATACTTGTCTGCATAAAATTATATCAGCCTTATGGATGTAACATTCAATGTATCACAGCAAGAAAATCGTCCAATGAAATCCCCTCAAACTTTTGCAAAAAGTGTGTTGGGTCAAGGAGAGTAAGTGTGCAAACTTTGACCAAATTCCAATGGTTGATAAGAGAGTTATTCAAGCAAATGAGTTAGGGTATTTGCAGCCCTAATGGCTGAAGATGCAATTTTGTAACAGCAGCAAGAAGTATCCCCTTGATGGTGATGCATTAATAGTTGTGAGGTGCCCAAGGCACAAGGAGTACAATCCACTTTGCAAGAAGTAAAAATGACTGAAATTCATGTTTCCCAATGTAATATTGTATTTCTCCAATGCAAAAAAGAGTATGACTAGTGCCTTTATTATTGGGTTAATGGAGTCAAATAAACAAGAGCTAGAGAAACTACCTCCTTGGGGGTGTAATCTTGTTTACTTCCCAAGGCAAGTTTCTCTAGTTAGGGTGTAAGCTAAGAGGGTGTATGCCCTTATACTTCTCTTAGCAAACACTTGTGAAAGCAATAAGATGAAGCACAAAGTGATGAAGACTTTGGTGGGGGTGTATGCCCTTATACTTCCTACCTATTTCCTAACACAGTAACCTTGAATTGAAACAATGATAGCATAATAGTAAAATACCATACCAAGATCAAGAGAATTGCTAAGATAATCTACCACAAGAGCTAGAAAGCATCATCCAAATCTAGCACTAGACATCCTCCGTCAACCATTCATAAACATATCCATAAACAAGTTCACAAAATATAAAAGAGCCAAGATAGCCGGAAATTCAGACCAAGTCCTCTCACAACAGGGAGAGTTATGAGTAAAATGAGATCTTATGATCTCTATTTATACAAAATGTAGCTAACATACTTTGTCCATAAATTAAGGAGTAAAACACAAGATTAGGGGTCAACAACCCTAATATTTATCCCTTAACAAAGTAATATTAAACAATTCACTTAAAATTTCACTTTTTGCACAAATAAAACCTTAATTTAAGAGGATGTCACCCCTTTAGGGGACGTTTTGTCACTTTGAGGAAGTCGTTGGAGTTGGAGAAGCATGGGTAGGCCTCCAAAGGCCACATGTCAAGCATCTAATAACTCTCATCATGGTTAAGACCTTTCTGCTCCTCAAACGTCCATGTGTTAAAAGAGTGGCATCTCACCACCATGCCCTAGCCCCAAAAGCATGACATCAAGCTCAAAAATAGGATGTTTTGCCCCTCCTGGGAAAATCGTTTGGCAAGTGAGGGTTGGAATAGGTCGTCCAAGTCATCATCAAGGCCTTCCAAGTTTGATATCTCTCATCCGGCATGCGGGCCCATGGAATCCAACCTCCGGGCTTGTAGCCCCATGGAAGCCCAAGCTAGGCTTGTTCAACCAAAAATGTCCACCAACTAAAAGACAAATGAGCACTCCCTCCAAGGATCTCAAGTCATAACATCATGATAAGTGAATCCAATCAATAAATAAGTCATCTAATCATGTGCATCAAAGATCACTGTATCAAAAAATTAAAAGCTCAAAGACATTATGCAACTTGTCAAGCTTCAAAATGGGAGGGTTAACGAGGTGCCCTATTGGGTAGATCTTTCCCTAGGTCAAGGAGAGTTTCTAAGAGATCCCTCTCTAAGCCATGTAAAGTGGGTGAAGTGGTTGGGTTCAAGACTTAATGGGCATAGGGCTCATGACATACAAGGGGTCGTAGTGTCTCATTCATGGGTGCCTTTACAGAGGGTGGGTGGTACCTTCGTCCGCAATGCACTTTTTCCAAGCCCATCAATTGCCTTTTATCTTTATTTCTTTATTTTCTTTCAATATAGCATAAGGAGAGGTTGAAGGTCACTTCCCTGGTGTGGTGACCAGATGATGGAAATGTCACCCACAAATATCTAATGGAAATGAGAAGGTTGGCTCGTTATGAGACCCCCTTTCTCTCATCCATGCAACTGAGAGTCGTTTTCATGGTTGTTGATGATTGCAGCTAAGTGAAACATTCTCCAGGATAGAAACCTGAGAGAGATCCCCTAAGAGGGGTGTGTGGTTCCTATCTGAGACAGAGCTAGAACGTAGAGATGGCCTCCTCCTTACATTGAGTTGAGAATAACTCCATATGATTCTCCTGTGTAACGCAGTGAGAAAGGAGATCTGCAAAGTTGGATGTGTATGTGGTTGAGCACAAGGTGAATTTGTGAATTCCCAAAGAGTTGGGTGCATCGTCATGAGATAGAGATGAAGATGATGTATTAGCCTCCTCTAAGAAAAGAGTTGATGATGAATTCCAGATGACTCTCCTGTGTAATGCAATGGGAAAGAAGATCTATTGAGTGGACGTGTTTGTGGACGAGCACATGTGAACGTGATCCTAGTGGTTGAGCACTAGTGAGAGTGGTTCTTCTATGTAATGCAGTGAGCCATAGATATGGACATCCTTATGGATTTTCCCCTAGTGGCTGAGCACTAGTGGGTGTATGGTATCCCTTGATATATTGTTCAAGAGTAAAACTTGCTTGTAACCCTAATTGTAATGTAAAGGGTACAGGTCGGCCCCACCTTAATGTGATTGATAATTAATGTAAAAGATAATTAATCTGGTTAATATTAATTATATTATGAGATAGAGAGGTAGTCCCAGTAGTGTCAATAGACACTTATGTTGATAGGTCAAGTCTAATATAAGTAAAGGTAAATTCCCCATTGAGGAATCATATCTTTTGTGTGAGTTTGGAAATTTCAGCAAGTACATCTTCTTGGGAAAAGTGCGCACCTCTCTTGGGCACTAGTCTTATAGGGTTTGTAAGCACCCTTTTGTGTGCTAGGTTCTCTTGGTGGTGAAGGTCTTTCTCTTGAAGAATATAGAAAAGGATTTTGATTGAGTTTTCTTCCCTTGTTGAGAAGGGTTTCCCAGGATACTTCTTGTGTACTTGTGCATGGTGTTTCTTCTTGTGATCTTGGCTGTTGCAAATTGTTTATGGTTTAAGTAAAATGCAAAAACGAAAATAAATCCATGCTTAAACCTTGTCTATTGAAAAATCAACATGGTATCAGAACATAGGTCTTGAAGAACCCATTGCACAAACAACTTTCATCCATCCACTCTCTCTTCTGCAGAAACCGTACGGCCCTCCTAGGGTTCCCAGAAAACCCATACGGCCTACTCTTCTGAGGGTTTTCAACACTTGGCACTTGGACAATGGGGAAAAAAATGTAATAGGTGTGTACGGACTCCTTCATCGCACCTCCAACAAGTCTCAAATTGCAATTCCGATCATTTTGACTTTTTGGCCCTAGGGTTTCTAGGGTTTCGCTAATTTCTGCAGAAAATTTAAGAATTGTGTTCTACAACTCCTTGAAGAAGTTATTCAGCTTACCAGGGCTATCATATCCTTAAAAGGCTTCTTGTTGGCATTCATAAATCCAACAAAACATAAAAGTGCTAGCCTATCCTGGTCGTTAGGTTTTCTAACCTAGTTGACAAGAGTTTGTGAAGAATCCAAAAATGAGCAAACTCATGATGGGAGGAAAGCCTGATGGCTCAAGAAAACTCAGTTATGGGAAGACAAGACCTCAAAGGAATGAAGACATCAACATCTCAGCACTCTCAGATATGGCACCTACCAATGATAATACTTGGTTAATTGATAGTGGTGCCTCCAGGCACATGATTGGTCTTAGATATCACCTAACAAATTTCGTTGAGAAAGGGACACATCTACATGTTGTCCTTGGAGATGATTCCAGATATAATGTAAGAGGAGTTGGAACTTCTACCTTCCAACTAGATTCAGATATGCAACTTCAATTAAAGGAAGTATTATATGTACCCGGAATGAAAAGGAACCTTGTCTCTATTTCTACTTTCGAAGACAAAGTCTACAATATTACCTTCTCAGAAGAAAGAGTTATTGCATGGCACAAAGACTCTCATATAAGTTATGCCAAAGTAATTGGTGTCCGAGAAAACATCTTGTACATATTAACCATCAAACCAGTCCAAGCCTTACTACATGAGTCTATCATCTTGAGTGAGATATGGCATAGAAGACTTGCTCACATTCATTATACAACTCTCCTAGCTCTAGGGAAAATGGTAACAGGTTTACCAGAAATACAGATTCAACACAAAGGTGTTTGAAAAGGTTGTTCCCTTGGCAAAAGTATTAAAGGATCCTTCTCAAGAAGTGACAATAGATCCAAGGAAATATTGGATTTGATACATTCATAGGTATGTGGGCCAACGACTGTTGCATATCTGAATGGCTACTTGTACTATGTACTCTTCATAGATGATCACTCCCAGAAAACTTGGATTTACTTTTTGAAGAACAAGGATGGAGTCCTTGCAAAATTTCAAGAATTCGAAGCTCGGGTTGAGAACCAAACCGGAAGAAAAATAAAAATATTAAGATCAGATAATGGAGGAGAATACACTTCAAAAGAATTCAGTAGTTTTTGTATTGAAGCAGGGATCAAGAGGGAGTTCACAGTTCCTTACAACCCTCAACAAAATGGGGTTGCTGAAAGGAAAAATAGAACTATCATTAAGGCAACCAAAGAAATGATACATGATCAGAGTCTATCGATGACAATATGGGCAGAAGCATGTATGACAGCAGTGTATGCTCAAAACAGAAGTCCTCATCAGATCCTGAAGAACATTACTCTAGAATAAGCCTTCACCGGAATGAAGCCTGAAATTGGACACTTCAGAATATTTAGATGTACAGTATATTTTCATGTACCTAATGAGAAGAGATCCAAGCTAGAACCTTCAGGAAGAAAGGGCACATTTGTAGGATACAGTGAATCCTCAAAAGCATATTGAATGTACATTCCTAGTCAGAGACAAATTGAAGTAAGCAAAGATGTTACCTTTGAAGAAGAAGTAGATTTCCAAAGATCCAAAGAATCTCAGATGGAAATTGATAGTGAGACAATTCCTTCTCCCCCTTCAGTAGTTCAGAGGGAGACAAATATTATTCCAGTTGATCTAGTAGCTCCAATTGATCCAGTCATTCCATCCGTTCCAGTTTCTCCAAGAAACATACCCAGAGATATCACAGTTGGACATAAAAGGCTTGCTTGGGCATGACAAACTCGAAAATAAGAAAAAGGACATAAATCTCCTCAAGGAACAACCAGAGAGAGAAAGAGACCAAAGATATTCTCAAGCTACCTTTCATCCATGACCCACATCATTGACTCGGAGCCATCTTCTCATGGAGAAGCTTTAGGTGAACAAGTATGCCAAGATGCCATGAATGAAGAATACCAATCTATATTGAAAAATGATGTATGAGATGTTCCAAGACTAGAGGGAAATTCTGTAGTGACTTCCAAATGGATAAGTATCGAAAAATACAAAGCAAGATTTGTGGCCAGAGGGTTCTCACAAGTAGAGGGAGTTGACTATGACGAGACGTTTGCTCCAATAACCTGATACACCTCCATCTGTTCTATCATTGAATTAGTTGTTTCCATGGGATGGAAGCTACATCAGATGGATGTAAAGACATCTTTTCTCAATGGTGAAATTGAGGAAGAAGTTTATATCGAGCAACCAGAAGGATTCAATGTACACAACGAAAGATCTCATGTATGCAGGTTAAAGAAATCCCTATATGGTCTAAAACAAGCACCACGTGCTTGGTATGAGAAAATGGATGGATTTCTGATGAGCTTGGGCTTCAACAAAAATGTTGTTGATCCAAGCTTATATTATCACATTGATGGCAATGAGTGTCTGATTTTGGTCCTATATGTGGATGATATTTTTATCACCGGTTCAGAGAGACGAATCGTTGAGTGCAAACAAGCATTGTCTACTAAATTTGAAATGAAGGACTTGGGCTTGATGCACTACTTCTTGGGACTAGAAGTATGGCAGATGAGTCTTAGGAAAATATACTATGGAGATACTAGAAAAGTTTGACATGACAAAATGAAAATCCATGCCCACTCCAATGGTAATGGATTTGAAAAAGATGAGTGGTATTGATTCAAGAGAGGTAGATCCACACTTATACCAATAGTTGATTGGATCACTGATGTATCTGGTTAACACCAGACTGGACATTTGCTATGCAGTGAATGTGCTTAGCCAGTTTATGAACCAACCGAGACAGACACACTGGATAGCTGCAAAACATGTATTTAGATACTTACAAGGCATAGTTGGTTATAGCCTAAGATATGCCTCCAGTGTAGAATTGAGCCTACAAGGATATGGTGATGCAGATTGGGCAAGAAGTGCAGTGGACATAAAAAACACCTCTGGTTGTTTCTTCACTTTAGGGTCTGTCGTGGTTTCATGGTGTAGCAGAAAACAAAGCTCTGTGGCATTGAGCACCACAGAGGCAGATTACATTGCATTGAGTGTAGAAGTTTGTGAAGCAGTGTGGCTTCACAAACTTCTGACTGACTTGTTCAATCATGATATGGATCCTACTACTATTCATTGTGATAACCAGAGTTGTGTAAAGCTCTCTAAGAACCATGTGTTTCATGACAGATCGAAACACATTGAAATAAAGTATCACTATTTCAGAGACATGGTGCAGAGGAAGACAGTACACGTGCAGTATCTTCCTACTCATGAACAGATCGCAGATATCTTCACCAAACCACTTGCCAAGACAAAGTTCGAGTATTTTCATGAGAGACTTGGCCTGGTGGAGAATGCCTCCCTTGCTGAGAGGGAGTGTTGATGATTGCAGCTAAGTGAGACATTCTCTAGAACACAAACCTGAGAGGGGTGTGTGGTTCCTATGTGAGACAGAGTTGGAACGTAGAGATGGCGTCCTCCTTACAGAGAATTGAGAAGAACTCCAGATGATGCTCCTGCGTAAAGTAGTGAGAAAGGATATTTGCAGAGTTGGACGTGCATGTGGTTGAGCACAAGGTGAACGTGTGAATTCCCAAAGAGTTGGGTGCGTCGTCATGAGATAGATATGAAGATGATGTGTTAGCCTCCTCAGAGCAGAGAGTTGATGATGAACTCCAGATGATTCTCCTGTGTAATGCAGTGGGAAAGAATATCTGCTGAGTGGGCGTGCATGTGGACGAGCACAGGTGAACGTGATCCTAGTGGTTGAGCACTAGTGAGAGTGGTTCTTTTGTGTAATGCAATGAGTGAGAGATATGGACATCCCTATGGATGTGCCCCTAGTGGTTGAGCACTAGTGGGTGTATGAGATCCTTTGCTATATTTTTTAAGAGTCAGACATGCCTATAACCCTAATTGTAATGGAAAGGGTACAGGTTGGCCCCACCTTAATGTGATTGATATTTAATGTAAAATATAATTAATATGGTTAAAATTAATTATATTATGAGATAGAGAGGTCAGCCATGTTGTGCCAATAGACACTTATGTTGACAGGTCAAGTCTAATATAAGTAAAGGTAAATTCCCCATTGAGGAATCATATCTTTTGTGTGAGTTTGTAAATTTCAGCAAGTACATCTTCTTGGGAAAAGTGTGCACCTCTCTTAGACATAGTCTTATAGGGTTTCTAAGCACCCTATTGTTTGATAGGTTCTCTTGGTGGTGAAGGTCTTTCTCTTGAAAAATATAGAAAAGGATTTTGGCTGGGTTTTCTTCCCTTGTTGAGAAGGGTTTCCTAGGATACTTCTTGTGTATTTGTGCATGGTGTTTCTTCTTGTGATCTTGGTTGCTGCAAATTGTTTATGGTTTAAGTAAAATGAAAAAACGGAATGAACTTCATGCTTAAACCTTGTATATTGAAAAATCAACACTGGTTTGGTGACCAAATGATGACAATGTCATACCACTAGATATCCATGGACATGATAGGTCGTCTCGTGATGAGACCTCCCATCCTTCAACTAACCTTTCAAGCATTCTTTATTATATTATGGGTCCCTTTATTCAAAGATAAGTGTTTCACTTTTTTCTTGGGTGATCCATGGGCGAAGCATCTAAAAGGTTTATATAAGGCTTTTATCTTTTACCCAACATCAACCCCTATGGGCCTTTATCCCCTTCTTCCCATAGAATGAGGGATAACTCCTTCTTGGGTCAATACACCCTAAAATCCCAGGAGATAAGGAAATAGAGATAAAAAATGATGGAAAGTGGTAATTATGGTCGAGAACGCTACGATGGCTCATTAAGGGAGTTCCTAGTAGAAAACCCATTCCCAAGAAAGACCACTTATTAGGGCACAATGTTAACCACCAAGGTGAAGTAGGGAAAACGACATAGTGTCCAAGAATATATCATGAAATCTAGAGCAATATAAGATACAACATAATCAAATGGCTTAAATATTGAAATGATGCTCACCATAATACTGACTTGTACCTCATGGAGAAAATCCCACTTCCTTCCAGAAGCCAGATGATGTGGTGGATGTCGTATGCAAAACTGTGAGCATATGTGCTGGTGAGTGGGTTTTCCATCTGGGCAAAGGGTATTGTTGGGCATGTAGTCTATCAGAACTCCATATCTACAACCTAAGTGCCTCGAGACATAATCTCCTTAGTTATCCACAAAATAGGGAAAACATATGGCTCCTACTTTGGGACATGTGCTCGCATGTAGAGTGCATGAGAATTGCAACATCTCTTGATATACTTGTGCCTGCAAGGAAACATCAAACTGTCAAATGCAGGATGGTCTACTCATCCTTGTTCTCATATGATGATAATCAAAACCCATTAAACTAGAAAAAGAAATTTTTTACATTTTTTTTTTAATTCTAGGCTAAGCATGAAATCAATGTGTTGAAATAATGTAACTGCAAAGTGTATTCTAATTATTATTGTTGTATTATTCATTGGATCAATCCTGTATTGCAGATTGATCATGTCGTCTATTGTAAAAGACCAAATCCCCTTTTGCGGATTGGTCAAAACATAATTGTAATAGGAAGAATAAGAAGTCGGCCCCAGAATATATTAAAGGTGGTTATAACCACCCAGAAGAAGAAGTTGGCCCTGGAAATGAAGAGACACCTCCGTCCACACGTGCCAGAGTTGTATAAATAAGGATGCTAGCACCTCATTTAGACACAAACTCACTTGTTCATTGAGAAGCAAGTTTCGAAGCTGCAGTTGGACAAGAGAGAGAGAGAGAGAGGCACATTCTTGGGAGAGGAATTTCTGTATTTGTTTGAGTTATCTCTGGGCATTGTATTGGCTATCTATAATAAGGAAGTTTTGTTGGGTTTTCTCCCCCATAAGGGTTTCCCAGGATAAATGATGTGTCTCTTGTGATTTTGTATTTCTCAGTGATCCTATCTTATGCTATTGTTATCTAGTGAAATGCAAAGAACTATAATAAGAGCTTAAACCTTAACATGGTTTCAGAGCTAAGCTGAAGAGAGCATCTTTCACAAGAGAAAGTGAAAAACGTCACTGCTGTCGTACATGCAAATTAGGGATTTTTGTTGATAAAGTATTTCAGCCCCAAAACCATCTAAAAAAATGTGCTCTTCCTCAAGGATCACTTTGGCATCATCAGCGCAACTTTTCAGTGGCTAGATCTCTCGAAAAGTGAAACCCTAGTTTTCACAAAGTGTCAGAAGTACCAGAAGTACTAGACAACCAAAAGCACCAATCTAGAAATCCGTTGGTCAATTTTGAGGGGTTAAAAGTTGGATTTTCATAAATCTGACTGCACCATCTTACTCGCCTCAGCTTAGCACATATATCCCCTGGATTAGAATTTCAAAATTCAAAGTTTGAAAATTAGGGTTTCCTCATAAAACCCTAAGTTGCAGTTGCAGTTTCAAAACCAATTGCAGTATCAATTGCAGTTGCAGTTGTAGTCGTAGTACCAGTTGCAGTCACCCTTGAAGTTCTTAAGAGTTGGTCATCATTACCGCTGCTACCAGATGGTGCCTCTACCTGCAAGTGTCGTCAGAGGTATGTACTCACACATGTTTAAACGGTTAACCTTTAAAGGGTATTTGCAGGAGAAGGGATATATTGTCATAGATCCAGAAGGATCTCAAGATCCAACACATTCAGAGGAATGATGCAACCCAGGTGTGATTATTTTGATATGCATCTATCTGTTATGATATTATTTTGATCAATGTTGCATGTTGTAGCTATGACCATCATTCTAACCTTTGATCAAATTCTAAGTCAACGTATTAGATGGATTAAAAGTTGAGATCATAGAGCTTATCCTCTAAACCAACTTTCTGTCAAGATAGTGTATTGTCTCAGTACAAAAGACGGGTTGAAGAAAGCACTCGTCATCTTGACTGAAGGAGACTTGGAAGAAAAGCAAGCACTCATTCTTGAGGACAAGGCTCTAGGTCCCAGGAGAAACCTCGTGTGTTAGTTCTAGGTTTCCATGGAGGAATGTTCGATCACAACACTATAAGAGTGTTGACCTCATTTCATAGTGTATCTCTTACTTTTGATCGTTTCTTCAGACAAGCCATGAATGATATCTCTAAAGGAGCTACTATGATGATTATTCGTGCTATTGTTTTATCTACTATTATCAAAAGGATATTATTCTTGCTTGTTGTTTTGTTGACCTTGTTTCATGTCACAGGTGATAACCCTGAGGAAGCTATAGTGAAGGTTACAGAGGGAAACATATTATATGAGACATGAAGCAGACTATGTACATGACCATATACACTCATACACCAAAGGAGATGAAGAAGGAGCTCTCTTGAGATTCAGAGTATCTCATATGAAGATTAATCGAAAGGAGTAGAAGGCTCCAAAGATGACTGAACATTAGAACAAGAAGAAAACCTCGTTTTAAGCCTGACTCAATCTTTCATATTTAGACTTGGTATGGAACACTAAGTATACCCTGTAAGAGTTGATGAAGTCCTTGAAGACTCAGAAGAAATTGAGAGTAAGCCTAATCTCAGAAAGGATCATATGAAGAGACAACTTCCAGGACTGGAAGACAGATGACGTGAGAAGACTAGATCGTAGCTTCAAAACTTCTAGAAGATATGAAATCTCTTGGGAAGATTCCCTTGTTTTAGTGACAAAGAAGGAAGCCAGTCAGAAAGACTAGGATATGGATTCTTCCATGAGACTAGAAGAGAGGTCAGTATTGACTTCCAATATTGATCTATACAAATCAAACGTGTTGCAAATGTACAAAGCCTAATGTATGTCCAGAGGATTCTCCCAGCAAAGGGGAAAATACTATGACGAGATACTTATGAAGACAACTAGAACAATCATGATTCATATATAGTATGAGATACAGGGGGAGCAATCCCCATATTTAAAAATTGAATAGCAGTTGGTGCAGTACATCAATTGGGTCATGGAGACATGACTATGATAGCATTACCCCCATGAAAGAAGAAGAGCTATCCTCAATATCAATTATTGATCCACTCTCAGTTTCAGATGAAACTATTGTCGTGATGAAATAAGAGGAGTTACTCTAAGATTTTAGCAGCCACGGTGAGAATGAAGCAGTCATTCTCAGCCTCAGAGCAGTTGTTGGTGCGGAATCCCAGATTCTAGAAGGAATAGTTACAGAGAGAGTAGAGGACATACTCCCAGACAGTGAGACGGATAATCCCTTATAGAAAGCACAGAGCTAGCACATGATTGTGCAGATTGAGTTGCAGTTGAGCAAGTGTACCAGATTGGTACAATGTAATGAGAAAAATTGATTTGAAGATTGAATATAGAAAGATTCATGTTTGTCAGTTGAAGAAGGATTTGTACGTGTTGAAGCAAGCTCCTAGAGCTTGATATGGCAGAATTGATAGTTTTCTGACGAGCTTGGGCTTTACCAAGAGTAAAGCAGGTTCTACCCTCTAATTCATGTTAATGTTTATGCCATTATTATAGTTCTTTGCATTTCATAAATATAAGAGCATAATAAGAACAAGATCACTGAGAAATACACATCCACAAGAAACACAGCATTTATCCTGGGAAACCCTCTAGGGGAAGAAAACCAAGCAAAAACTTCCTTATCATAAATAACTTATACAATATTCAAGAGATAACTCAACCAATACAAAAAAGTCCTCCTCAAGAGATGCGCCACCCTTCTTCTCATCTCACCAACTTGAAATTGCAGCTTGCCTCATAAGAGAATGAGCAAGTGAAGTGTGTGTAAGAAGTGAGGCGCTAGCCTCTTATTTATATCAATCTGGCACGTGTGAAGAGTCACCATCTGGCAGGGCCGACCTCTCACTCTGGGTGGGTAAACCCACCTTTAATTAGTTCTGGCCCTTTCATTATAACTGTTGGGGCCAACTTCTTATTCTTCACTTTGTAATTGTTCGATGACCAATCCGCAAAAGGGGATTTGGTCCTTATACAATTACCGACAAGATTAATCCTCAATGGGGACTAATCTAATAACAATAATAATAATAATGACCTGATTAATCCACAATGGGGATTTAACCCAATAACAAAATAATAATAATGATTAATCCACAATGGGGATTTAATCCAATAATAAGAATGCTCTTCGCAGTTACATTATTTCAACACTCCCCCTTAACAAGAAGGCTATTCTTCATCAGCATCAGGCGAGAGAGGTCTGCATCATCGGTGGCATCTCGAGGACAGTATCGTCAATATCATCTTGAACAATTGTCTAGCACATTTATGAGTCATCGGAAGTTTTCTTCATCAGCAGCATCATCATTCTCA
>WSFP011423813.1:0-22579 GCA_009831015.1 Picea engelmannii | reverse complement strand
TATGGCTATCCTAAGCATATTTTCATCGCACTTTATATCTCTGATGTGATGGAATGCTTCTAGTAATAAAGATATGGCAGTTTTGATCTATTATGTGTTTGTTATGAATGAGTTGAACATATGTGTGTATTGTTTCAATTCTTTATCCTAAATAGATTCTCAGACCTGAGTTACATGGATGTCAATTGCAGTAATGTTTAATATGTTTAATCCTTCATCCCCTACACAATACCTTATGGTATATGTGATCGTCTTTGCATCTCGGGTGAGACCTTCCTCGGCCTTGGTCGAGGATTGATATGTCAGTTCTTTGGGGTTTTTGTTGGACAGCTTTGGACGAACCATGGGTCTAAAACTCCCCAGTGTTAATAAGGTTAGTATGTGCACAAGCGTGGACCAAAAATGGCAACACAACACCCAACAAACGGTTTTGTTGTAGGGACCTAAAGTCTTGTTGAGATCGATGGAGGAAAATAAAAATGAGTTGGCATCCTTATAAGGAGGATATTCGAGACTGGATAGAAGTAAAAGAAGATGAGTTTCCCTGCGAGAGACGCAATGATTGTAGTTGAATGAGAAGGAATGGAAAGGAAGATATCTTTACTCGAACATGCACGAGCTCTCCTTCACGGAATTTCCATGTTTGTTGCATGAATGGTTAAAGAGACAAGTTGAAGTCAACTTGGTTGTGTTACTAGTGAAGCCAATAGTTTGAGATCAAGCCAAGCTTGATAACTTGAAGGTACTAGATAACAAGTGGACTCGGAATATTGATTTTTGGTTTGCCTGAATGAAGGAAGGATACATTGTTGAGTTCATTATAGAATATAGTGATTCTTTCTGCGAGGTTGAAATAAAATTCGAAGAAGTTCCAAGAAAGAAGATGCTAGAAGAAATTCCACTTTCGATGAAGATGTTGTGCATGAAAAGAATAATGATGTTTATGGAGCTCGATAGAATGGTTGAGTAAACCCCCTAGCACTTGGGGGGGTTATGGAAAAGGTGGGGGGGGGAATCTAGAAGATGGATCCAGTGAGGAGGATTTAAGAAGTTGTTGAGATGAGGTGAGGACTGGAATGGACCAAGAAGAGTAGAGGAGAAAAAGAGTCGAGAGATACGCAAGAAGAGTTGATCTAAGGGAGAAAGTTGAGCAGAGGAGTAGAGAGGAGTTATCCAAGGGTGCGCAACGAGGTGTCAGGCCCAGAATGAAGAGGAAACTCACACCAAACAGTGGTGTGGGAGACGAGGTTATGCCAAAGTGGAGCACAGGCGAGGATAGTCCTATGAAGAGGCTTGGAGTGGAAGATACCAGTAGTGACAATAGTGATAGTGAGGGACTATATGACGAAGCATGTACCCTTTGGTTGTTGCGATATGCCGCAACCTCAAGAGGCAAGAGAGCGCACATGTATGGTGTGCGGGCGCAAATTTGTGGTGTGCCCATAGACTCAGAGGATGAAGTGTCACACAGTTACACACTAACAAGAAGAGAATTTGTCACGCAATACCATGAGGCACCAATAATAAGAGAATTTGGCACTCGATGTAGTGGAAGTGCATTGAGAATGAGAGAGGACGGTGCATGGAGAAGTCATGTGTAGAGTGGAGACAGTGATTATGAACAAGGTGGCAGTGTGCAAATCAGACTGGGAGATGCAACACATAGTGGCAGTGTGTGGATCAGCTTGGAGGCAGGAGCGCACGTTTGTGGTGCGCATTCGGGTCAGGAAGAGAGGGCGCAGATTATTGGTGGGCCATGAGAAAATGAAGATGGAGGCTCCCCCAATGGTGTGGGATATGAGTTTATATTATTGGATGGTCTTGCGCAATTGCAAGTAGATATCTCTTTGGGTCACCTCATGATAATTTTAAGAAGAATATGGTCTTACCCCCCTTTTGTACCACCCCCCTTATGCATTTTTAATCAAGAATAAAACACAACAGTTAGTGAAGAAATTGGATTCGAAGAAAGAAGTGACGAGACAAGTGAAGAATAAGGTGAAGTCGGCAATACTTTACCCCAAGCGATAGTGGTGTGGAAAGATTCAGCTAATAACAGCCAGAGAAGAGGAACTAGCTCTAGTTTAAAGATGGAAAATAAAGATACTACATTGAGGTTGTATGTGTTCCATGGGACGGGTAAGGACAATGTAGAACAACACTGGTTCACCTATGAAGCAATCTGTTTTGTAAAGAGAGTTACAGACGACGTGGCTAATATTTCATAACTCAAGACTACGTTCAAGGATAGGGCCTTGACATGGTACATGAAATACAAGGTTGTTGCATCAGTGAGATAGGTGAGGTCCCTGGCCAAGATCGACCAAGATCTACTTGGAGAGTTTCAAAATTCGAAGTAAGACTCCAAATGCATTACAAAAGTCAAGGAGATCAAGCAGAAAGAAGGAGAAATCATCAAGGATTATGACTAGTGGTTCAAAATATTGTTGTATAGGTTGATTTTCCATATCTAGGCCATGCATCATAAAGAGTGGTTCATTGTGGGGTTGCTCCCCCATATTCGAGTCTTTTTCACCCAGAAAAAGGTGACAACTCAGGTCGAGGCAATCGAGATCGTAATGCGATTGGAGGCTACCGCTAGAGGCGCAGAAACATCAGTTGGGTTGGTGCAGGTTCAGTCGCAATTGGCCAACCTAACAATACAGCTGCAATATATGGCTAAGACTAAAGTCATGCATGAGCATGTATCATGTACTACATGTCATTTCAAGGGGCATCGTCAAGACGAGTACACGGTCCTTTCAAATTATGTGTTGATCGGAGTGCTAAGTCTATTTCCATCTAGACAATAATAATGGTGTGAGATTTGTAGGCAGTGGGGCCATGTGCCACCCCATTGTGCCACATTATAGAAGTATTAGACAATGACTCACACCCCATTCAATAAATTTTGTAAATCAGTATGTCATGATGTCAATAGATGCCACTCTCTTTAGTTAATGCAAGACAACACCTGAGATGTTTTTCAAGTACAAGAGGAGGAAAAGGGTGGTGAGCACGGTGGCGCCAACAAATGCGGATATCAAGGAGGACCCTGATGTGGATATGGGCACGGGCGTGGGCACGGATATGGTGGAGGAGGCGGTATACCTCCCACATGTTTCAATTACGATGACATTGGTCATGTCTCACAATTTTACACTGTCACGTGTGCTCTATGCATATTCTTATAGTCCTGAACATGTGATCAAGGACTATCTTGACTTGTTGAAGAAGTCAGAGGAAAAGAAAGCCAATTGTAACATGGTGCATGTTGAGTCGTGCAAAAACAAGAAGAAGAATGGGGAAGAAAACGTCTAGGTAGTAACCCATGGAGGGGAGAAGACTGGGGCGTACTTCAAGCATGGTGAAGGCTCGGGCAAACAACAAGATGGTAATATTAGGAAGGCACCCAACCCCCCTTCTAAGTTTTATTTTTCTCAATAGAAGTAGTTTTTGTAGGATTCATAGAGATCCCTTGAAGAAGAAAGAGTGCGAAACTTAGAGGTCTCTTGAAGAGGCACAAATATGAGCGGAAGTGCAGCGGGCGATGCAAAGGTCACTAGAGGAAACATGGATCTGCAAAGAGGTACAGTGGGAGATGCAAAGGTTGTTGGAAGAATATTGTGTGCATGACGCAAACATCTTTGGAAGAGTCTCGCGTGGTGAGTAAATCCATCATCCAACCCAAATATCGATAAAACGCAGATATACTACGATGTGACACGATGAGCAAAAGGCTTATGAAGAACAATGTTGGGAGGAGTTGCAATGCACAGTGAGCACAAAAACCTTGCGTGACCTAAGTCGCATGGCATAAGTTGAATATCAAGTCAATACCTTCTTACATTGTTGTTTTTGCTTTCTTAAAGACCCGGAAGGTGCAAGTAAGTTGCACCAGATGTTAACTACTTGCATGAAAAAACAAGGAGAGGAGACCGCCATATCAGTGTCGCTTCCAGAGAGGGATTTCTTCTAGGTCAGAAATAAAAAGTGCATTGTTTGAGAGTTCAAGATGACAGCAAAGCTTGGTGGGTACAACATGGATGGAGTCATGTTGGACCTGAGGTCCGATGCGAACATTTTACCCAAGAATTCTTGGGAAGTGATGGGTAAGCCTAAATTTGTCTGGTCACCCATCCAGCTCTAGTTATCCAATCAATACAATATCAATCCCATAGGTTGGTTGGAGCAAGTAGAAGTGAACATAGAAGGAGTGAAAACAAAGGCCGACTTTGAAGTCATCGAGGTTATGGATGAGTCTGATCCCTACACTGCATTGTTGGGAATTGATTGGGCCTTTTGACAATAATGCAGTGTAAAATTTAAAGAAGAGGCAGATGTCCTTTGAAACTGACACCATGTGTGTGGTCACGCCACTCGTACCATATGAGGGTGACCGCAACAATGAGCACGTAGATGAGCATGTGCGGATCTTGGTTGTTGAAAACTTTTACAAGATCATGGGGCGTAGGGAGGACTATATCAACCCCTTCGCAGATGCAGAACTAAGTTGGAGGAGTATCAAATCTTATGACACGGATTCTGAGGATTCCCTAGATAGATGGAAAAATCATCTCTACGAAGTGTCTACAAGTAGTGTGATGGATTGGGTCTTAAATTTATGATGCCCTGCGGTTTGATGGAACTAGATCAGTGGAGACATTCCTGGTACAGATGGAGAGAGTTGTTCCCATGGAACAGAGACTTCGGTCCATTGATTTCGTGGTTTGAGGGACCCTGGTGTGGTGGTGGGCGACCCACCGCCCAAATATTTATAGATGGGAGTAGGTGGTCGAGTTCATAAAATTTTGATTCCAGCCTATAACCGACTTTGAACTAGCCAATTGATATAAGGGAACTAAGGACCCTCAAGAACATATCTCATTCTATGAATGGCATTGGACTATTAAGAACATCCCTCAAGCCCAATGGGTCCATTAGTCTCTCCATACCATGTATATGGTTCCTAGAAGCTGGCACATTCAGGAGGAACTCAAGAGGCAAACAAGTGTGTAGACCCATATGAGTTCCCAGTTTCTTTCAACCTTATGGTTCATCACAGAAGATCTGATGCTTAGAAAGACACTATGTTGGGTTAAGGACTTCATTTTTCATCGGTATACAAAGGCCGCCAGCCCCATAGTGGTATGCTCATACCATCATCCAATGGCCAAACTGAAAGAATCGATACATTGTTGGAAGGTTGATGTGGACAATATTGATGACGAAGACCCATGCGGCATCCAGATCATAGAATCAAAAGGAGAACATGCACTAAATGGGAAGGTGGAAAAGACAACCACACCAAACTATAATGGCCCCATAAATACTAAGAAGCACAATATTGGGACGAAATAAGAACCCAAGATGACCATTATTGGAGATAATTGGGATAAGCATATAGTCACTCGGGTTGTTTACCTCCTTAAATAATATGAGGACTTGTATCCTCGAAGATTTTCTGAGATGAAGGGAATTGTGGTATCCTTGGGAGATATGAATATCCAACTCAAATGTGATGTCAATCCAGTCAAGAGAAGACCCTACCACCTAAATCCTAGGTACAAAGAAAAGGTGCAAAAAGAACTAGACCGAATGTTGGGCGTCAGGATCATTGTCCTCGTGGAAGAATCTAATTGGGTTAGCCCCATGGTCATGCGACCTAAAAAGACCAGATATATTTGTATATGCGTCAATATAAAGATTCTGAACATATCCTATGTCCATGATCCCTTCCTAACACCCTTCACGGATGAGATGTGTTATCGCACAAACTGTATGTTGGGAAAATCTCGACCCAATCCACTAGATGGTGATAATGATGCGAGATTTTACCCACTATCACCTCAAATAAACCCTCCCCTCACTTTTGTCAAGGACAAATTCAGCACAAGGGGGGAATCTTGGGTTGTAACACATTGGGGCATCAAAATTTCGTTCTTCTTAAGAAAATCAAAACCCCCATTCAAGGTCTCTATTCCATTCTTCTCTTCCAGATCTTTTGATCCACGGTCTCCATGCTCCAAACCGAGCTCAGAGCTGGCAGATATCCTCTCCCAAGTTCTTCGGGTTCTTCCATCCATCTATACTCGCATATGACCGTGGGCTATGACCAGACGCCAAGACAGCATGTGCCAAGACAACCACCGCGTGAATCCTTCGGAGTGGAAAATCTCTAAAGTTCACAATCCGACGCCACATGTCCTCCGAGATTTTGATGGCCCTGATTCACTTCGGTATTTCAGCGTTCGGGAGTTTCGAACGCTCCAAAGTATTTTTCTCCCTGAAGTACTATGTACTCAGAGTTACAGATCGAGCGCCACGAGTCCCCTTCCAACAGACGGTTCCGATGGATTTCGATACTTCGAGACTTCACTCTCGTGTTCCTCCGGAGTGTTCTTCTCCAGAGTTAAAGATCTACTACCACATGCCTTCCTGTGCCAATGGCTAAGATCTACTCCAGCACTTCGGCACTTCGGGGATTTTCAAAGCACCTCAAACCCTCTAGAGTCCCGAAGTCTCGAACTCCCGGAATCCCAGTCATTTCACCAACCATGTGAGCGAGGTGGGCATGTACCAGAGGCTGACACTTAGTTGGGTCAGGGGCGACACGTGCCCTCTTCTTGGATGACACGTATCATGTTCCAAAGAACTATAGGGTATGTGATGTGCTTGAATCCAAGTGGCACGTGGTTCATCAAGCTTAAATCCACGTCACCATGGATGGCGTCATTGAGCCTCGTCGCTCCGGTCTGATCATCTTTCAACATTCCTCGTATTTTCACAGTCAAGATCCGGCCAATACTGATTTGTTCACAGATCGACGATTCACAGTGATTGCAGGGCCCCAACGTACTCAATCTTTATCGGAGATCTCAATCTCCGCAATCTAAAAAGTGCTCGCCCGACTCTGCTTAATCGTGGTCGATGATCCTCCACCCCGAAGAGATCAACGATGTTGGTTGATTGCGGGCTGTGAACTGACACGTTCGTTAATTTCACATCCGTGCTCCGCAATGATTCCCAACCATCGATCTATGTTCACAAATCGACGGTTCACAGTGATTGCAGGGCCCAATCTCCGCAATCTGGAAAGTGTTTTCCCGACTCTACTTAATCGTGGTCGTTGATCCTCCACCCTGACAAGATGAAAAACGTTAGTTGATTGTGGGTCGTGAACTAGCACGTCCATTAATTTCACCTTCGTGCTCTGCAATGATTCCCAACCATCGATCTTTGTTCACAGATCGACGGTTCACAGTGATTGCGGGGCACAATCTCCACAATCTGGAAACTGCTCGCCCAAATCTGCTTAATCGTGGTTGTTGATCCTCCTCCATGATGAGATCAACAGCATTGGTTGATTATGGGCCGTGAACTAGCACGTCCGTTAATTTCACCTTCACGCTCTGCAATGATTCCCAACCATCGATCTAATCAAACAAATGGTGTTTGATCCGTTAACCCCAGTGGATCTTTGAGTTCATCTGATGAATAAGATAGGTTTTCCTCCCGAGGAACGGCTCTTATCCATCTCCTCTTTCAGGTTCTTGAATCATCTATGACTCTTGTTACTCTGAGAGTTTGGGTAACTTTTCCTATCATGAATTTTGACATCCCAGGGCTTCGAACTCTCGAAGCTCTGAAACCATCATGAGCTAGCTCCTTTCGGGCTTAGCGCAAGGTTCCTAGACCCAAGTCACATGGACCTTCAGATGACTCTCGGGCTATGATCTCCACTCTTAGTCAGGTTTTGGTTAAGGTCGTGGGCGTGAGTTCAAGGTCTCTCAGGCTACTGGTTTGAAGGAAACGCCTTCCTCACTCGCAGAACTTTAAGTTCTGAAATAGGGCGAGGTAAGCTCATGAGATTACCAAGACAATAGCAGTGCCAAGAGGCTTTCTTCGACTCAGGAGCTATGGGGTATCCCCCTAGGGAAAACACCTTTGAGGGTTAAACTAGAGCGTACGGGAAAGCATAAGCATAAGTTCTCAAGGAAGCCAATGTATACACATAACTTAATCATTTCAATACAGAATCCATTTACATAAATGTAAATACATGCAGGCAACCATTAATTCCCAATTCAATGCATAGCGTATGAAAACACTTATCGGAACCAGATAATGTGAAGTGACTGTCAAAACGGGTGCCCGTTTCCACTGAACCATAGGCTCAGCCACTCCTAACGGATTTACCACTAGCCACCCCCGATCTATACCACGATGCTTTGAGATTGAATCTCTTCTTTCGGCACAGAAATAGATAGGGATGAAGGTTACTCTCCTTCTCCTGACTCAGTATTTATTTCCTGCGATCAGAACACACTCTTTTCACAGTTCTCCCTCAAACCCGAGAGCTCAGTCCCTCATCTCTGTACTCTTTGCAGGTCTTCCTTTGTCCATCACACCTTCCTTTCTTTCATTTCTCAGCAAGATTGTGTGTGGCCTGAATTCCCAGTCTGTGTTCAGGTATGGAAGCCTTACAGATGGGCGGTTTTCCCCATCCCCTCATTAACTCTTGAGAAGGTCTTCCCACCTACCAGCCTGACTGACATTCATTCCTGGGTCAGAGGGTTGTTCTGATCCTAAGCAATTAAATCCAGCAAATTACTAGTCCGGTGAAGGTTAACACAACCATTCATGGTCCCCTTCACCATCTCTTTCACAGCATTCGTGGTCTTTCTTAGCATATCCCCTTTCCAGCAGTCATGCAACACTTATCCATTTTCTATTAAAATAACAAAATTTATATTCATTGACCTTTTATACAAAGGTCCATCAAATCAAACATTCACACATATTGAGTTTTCCATAGTCTCTTGGCTACTATAGTTATATTTACAAACTGGGGGAAACAGGGTGTTACACGGGTGATCATAGGGGGGAAAAGAGCTGGAAAGTGATATTTATGAATGGATGCCCCTATAGGTCAAGTTTCCAAATGGAAATTAGCTTGGAAAACAGTCTCGGTAGTGGTCAATGGCTGCCAAGAAGTTTGAGTACATGCAGATGATAATGGTACCTGCCTGAGACACAAGAAACACCAAGTATACAAAATATATGTTAAGTGGACAAGTAAGTTAATCTTGTTGTCCCTATTTGCAGCAATCAACAAAGATATATATCAATAAAGAAATGATTTTCAGAGCTACTACACAAGATGTTAAAAGCCTAACAAATGATGCAAGAGGTAAGCTAGTAAACACAATCAGAACTCAAGTATTCAAGCATATATTTTAGCATAAATGTAAGGCCGTTATAGATAAGCATTTCAGATATGTATTTGCATCCTTATGTTTGTAGAAAAAAAAAATTACAGCAGAAAAATCAGCCACCAAAAATCACAAGTAATCCACCCAAAAAATGCGTTGAGACTAGTAGATTATAGGGATGAATTATTAGCAACTTTAGACAATTGAATTGTAAGTTATAATCAAAGTAAGAGAGTTTTTGTTGTATCCCTAATGGTTGTAGCCTTTGTTTATCTCTAGCTCTAAGAATACTAAGTACATCAAGACACCATAGAGGATTTAGCAACCTCAAAGCATCAATAATAGATTCCAACTTGAACAATATCAATATCTCCTTAAAACACATTTACCAACGCAAACAATTTATATCTCCCATGCAAATTTCAGATTAGTGCCTTTGAAATTTGGGTGAATGGGTCTTGAAAGCATGAGCTATATCAACAAAATCCCTAGGGGTGTAGATCCTCTTACTCCCTAGGGCATGCAAATTAAACTAAGGTAAATCAAGGAGGGTGTACAACTTTGTACTCCTCCTAGCAACCTTGCAATTAGAGACTTGTAAAACTAGCAAATGAGATGAAGCTTAATGGAGGGTGTATGCACTTATACTCCTCCTAGGGTTTCAACCAACAATAACTATGAAATAAGAAAAAAGAATAAACAATTGCATATTTTCCTTACCAATTCTTAGAGAGATGCAAGAACAAACCCTAGTTCACCAAGAAAAATACCATTCATAAGGAAAAGAAGAAGTCTCCAAGAGGTGTGCACTACCTTAGCTCAAGCATTCACCAAGAGATAATCACCAAAAATAATTTTCACAAGAGAGAGATACCAAAATGCCCAAGTAGGGCACAAATTTTAGCCAATGTAGTCTTCTCACAGTGGGAGAGCTATGATAAAATGAAATGGAGATGATATCTATTATCCCCAAATCCTAGGGATAACTAAGGAGATGATGTCTCAAGGCCTTCATGTTGCAGACATGGAGTACCAAGAGACAGCTTGACTAGCAGTGTCCACTTGCACAGATAGAGACTCACCTCACCACCACAATTCCAAGTTTGTCATGATGGTATCCACCACATCAACTGGCCTCCGGAAGACATTGGGTCTTGCTCCATGAGGTACAATTCAGGTGTTATGGTGTGTGTCATTTCAATATTTGAGGCATTTGAGTTTGTTGCATCTATTACTGCTTTTGATTATGTGACATTTGCTTGGACATTATTCTTTTTTCCATGTTTCACTTTGGTGGTTGACATTGTTCCCTAGTAAGTGGGTCACTCTTAGGGATGGGGCTGCTACTGGGAGGTCCTCTTGACGAGTTATCATTCCATTCCTGACCATACTTGTCGCTTTCCACACTTCAACCCCTCATATCCTTACCTTTTGGGATTTTCGGGTGTACTGACCCAAGAAGGGGTTGTTCCTCATTTCATGGGAAGAAGGGGTTGAAGGCCCATAGGCTTGTAGCTAACAAAAGATAAAATCCAAAAAATCCAAACCATTAACCTTCTATATGCTTTCCCAAGGATCCCGAGGACAATGAAACATCTCCCATAAAAATTTATGGGACCCATGAAAGAATAACTAATAACAAATTCCAACCAGAGAGGGGCATGTGTGGGCACTGTTTTTATTGCTTAGGTAGAATCCCCACACATGTTTCCAACTTGGGGAAGCATGATGTGACCAGGGTAGAGTCAAGGTGGGAAAAAAATTATTTCTTAGGTATTATCCCCACCTTAGCTTCAACCTGGAAACATTATAAAAGAATTGAAGGCAATAAATGGGCTTGGAAAAAGGTTACATTGAAAATGAAGGTGCAGCACATCCTCTACAAAGGCACCCATAAGTGAGACACTACAACCCCTTGTGTGTCATGAAATCCATGCCCAAAAATATTCCCCTCATCCATGACACCTCATCCACATGACTTAGAAAGAGTCCCCCTCGGGAAACACCCCTAAAATTGAGGTATGATTCACCCAATAGGTCATTTTGTCAACCCTCCCATGCCTAAACTTGGAAAATTGCATAGGATCTTTGAGCATTGGTTTATTTTGATGAGGTAGTTTGGATGTACATGCTTGTATGGATATTTTATTGATTTTATTTACTCATCATGATTCTTTGACTTGAGATCCTTGGAGGGTGTATCCATTTGTTTTTGCAGCACCCAGCTGGTGGATAGTTTTGGAGGAACAATCCTAGCTTGGGCTTCCATGGGGCTTGAATCCCACAGGTTGGATTCCAAGGGCCCACATGCCGGACCACAGAGAAATGTCTTTGGAGGCCTAGAGGACACCTTGGAGGATCTTACCCAGCCCCTACATGCCAAACAATTTGCTTGAAAGAGAAAAAATGGCACCTTCTTCGAGCTTGATGTCACACATGGACTAGGTTGTGGTGGTGATGTGACACTTGGCACTTTGATGAGGATTGGCACCTTGATTTAGTGGAGAGAGGTCCCAGCACCTTGGAAGATGGCTTTTGGAATCCCAGCGTCCCTTCTCCAATCTCAATGACTTGACCTAAAGTGTCAAAAGTTACCCAAAAGGAGGGTGACATCATGTTTTAGGGTTTCTTTTATTGATGTTTGGACAACATCGGGAAGACATTCTCTTAGATTAATAATTAATAATATAATTATTGATTATTAAATATTATATATAATAAGTAAATGATAATAATAAATAGTTATTTATTATCCAAGGGATTCATCCTTTCATGGATGGTCACCATATGTTCTCTATATATGGAAAACTCATCATTGTAATAATATATCGATCATATCTCATATGAAGAAAAACAACATGGTATCAGAGTGGGACCGAGCTTGACTCCTTCACAGGAGGGCCCAGGAAAATGAGTAGAATAAAATGTTGGGAGTGTTAAATTTATGGGGTTGTTACAATCTCTATGTACAACATATTTACTTTTTACTCCTACCTAAATTATAGAAATAATTCCATAATTTATGGTGGGCAGTGATTCCTAGTAAAAATGTCTAATTACCTAAATAAGAGGAATGTACTGCATATTTACTTCTACCTATATTTATGCAAAGAATCGCATGAATTATGGAGGAACAATTTAACAAAGTCAAATATTATGTGGATGGATTATAACCAAATTAATCTTTGGGTAGTTACAGGAGGTATTCTCCAACTATTTATAAGAAAGAAAATTTAATTTGATTTTAAATTTAATTTTCAAAGAGACGTTTAACCAAATTAATCTTTGGGTAGTTACAGGAGGTATTCTCCAACTATTTATAAAAAAAGAAAATTTAATTTTCAAAGAGACGTTTTTTTTTGGATCAATCTAATATTACTATAAAAAGACACTTGAAAGACACAACAATAGACACACATATTTTTTTCTCTCTCACACGTGGGAAGTGATCTAAGCCAGAGACAGAAGTTTCTAAGAATTTGAAATTTTTCGAGTTACTTAGTGATCTTCTAGAGTTTACTAAAGTAATATCGTATATCATTGGAAGAAATTACCACTTGCGTAAAATTGTGCTTGTCTAATTTAACACTAGAAAATCAACATGGTTAGTTGTATGACATCGAGTATATGATGGATGTGTGTTCGTAGTTGTATGACACTGAGTATATGATGGATGTATTTTGGTAGTCGTATTACATCGAGTATATGATGGGTGTGTGTTGGTCATAGTAGAAGACGCATCATTTGGAGGGTCATTGTATATAGTTGTGCACAAGATAAATTGATCTCCCCTAGGAGATGCTTTTTTTTGTTCTTGTTTCTTGTTCTGGGAAGATCACTAATAATAGCTCCGAGAAGGATCTGTAATGAAGGTCAGAGGAGGCAGACATGGAAGGAAATACCTTCCAACATGATATCAAGGAGAGACATTGCTAAACATGATGCTTAGAGACAAGAATTCTCTAGGAGAAATGTACCTCCCAGAACGGGACCATGCCAAATAGTAGAGACAGTTCTACTAATCATGGATAGATCCAGTCAAGACCGATTGTAGCACAACTATGGTGATAGATCCAAGTAGAGGAGGTTGTACTACATCTAGAGGGACCAGAGATTAGGTTACCACCAGAGAATGAGGAAGATCTACCTTCGGTGTCAGAGGGAGTAGAGACAGAGGAGAAGTCACCTCCAACTCTAGAGGGAGTGTTGATGTTTGAGGAAACATCATGAGACATTCTCCCCAGAGGGTCCTGTGTGGACTAGTAGGGGGGAATGTAGACTTCATCCTAATGTGCCTCAGATGGTGAGATGAAGGAACCAAGACATTGGCTTCACAAGGAAACCTCGATTTGTCTTGTGAGACATTGGTTCCATGAGGGAACCTAGATATGTCTTAGACATTGGTTTAATGAGGAAACCTCTATATGTCAAATATGGTCCAATATGAAATTATCTTTCAGAGGGAGACAGTTGAGCCTATTGATCAAATTGGTCTCGTTGATCTTGTATCTCTAGTTAACGTTCACGGAGATATTGCAATAGGTCAGAAGAGACTTGCATGGGCTCATTAGAATTTGCAGGAGGCAAAAGGACTTGCAACTCTTCATGGTACCTTCCGACTGAGAAAGAGACCTCGGAGATATTCATGCTATGTCGCAGCTATGAGCCACATCATTCATTTTGAACCTTTCTATTATGCGGAGGAAACTAGTCATCCAGTATGGAGAGATGTCATGATGGAGGAGTATCAATCCATCATGAAGAATGATGTGTGGGATATTGTTCCGAGACCTGAGGGGAAGTCTATAGTGACTTCCAAACAGATCTATAAGATCAAACACACAGTTGACGGGAGCATCAAGAGGCATACAATGAGATTTGTTGCTATAGGATTCTCTCAGGTGGAGGGAATAGATTATGAGGAGACATTTTCTCTTGTTTCTCGATACACTTATATCCGGATGATTATTTCCCCTGCATCATCCATGTGTTGGAGAGTACATCAGAGGGATGTGAATACAGTGTTTCACAATGGATAGATTGAGGAATAAGTTTACATCAAGCATCTAGATGGTTTCATGATACATGAGAAGAAGTCTCATGTGTGTAGGTTGAAGAGAGCCTTGTATGGACTCAAGCAGGCACCTCGAGCTTGGTATGCGAGGATTGATGGACACCTGATGATTTTGGGCTTCAAAAAAAGTATTGTCGATCCCAGCCTGTACTAAAAGACTGCTAATGGTGAGTCCCTGATTTTGGTCCTCTACGTTGATGATTTATTCCTCACTAGTATAGAGAGACTTATTGTTGAATGCAAGTATGTGTTGGCCTATGAGTTTTAGATGAAGGACCTTGGTATGATGCACTACTTCTTAGGACTAGAGGTGTGGTAGAGAACTGATGATATCTTCCTAAGTCATGGGAAGTACACAGTTGAGATATTGAAGAAGTTTGGGATGTTGAAATCGAAGCCCATGGCTACACCAATGGCGACGAATCTGAAGAAACTAAGTGTGTCTCGATTCCGATGAAACTAATCCAACTCTATACAGACAGTTGATTGGATCATTGATGTATCTGGTTAACACCAGACAAGATATTTTTTATGTAGTGAGTACACTTAGCCAATTTATGAGTCAGAGGAGATAGACACACTGGATTGATGTGAAGCATGTGTTGAGTTGATATGTGAGGACACTTATCCGATAAGGGATAAGTGGGTTTGGGCTTATCTGAGAAGGGATAAGTGTGTTGATATGTGAGGACACTTATCTGAGAAGGGATAGCCAAACATCCCTTGTGGAGAGCACATGAGGACATGTCAAGGGAGTTGACCTTGACGTCACACACTATGGGGAGTTTACCCAAGTGTTTCTAGAGGGAGTAGCCTTTAGAAGTCCACATGGGAGTGCCATGTGTGACAGACATTCTCCAAATCGTACTCCTCTATGAACTGAATTGAGTTGATCTGTGAGGACTCTTATCCGAGAAGGGATAAGTGGGTTTGGGTTTATAGCCTAATGTCCCTTGTGGAGAGAACATGAGGACATGTCAAAGGAGTTTACCTTGACGTCACGCACTATGGGGAGTTGACCCTAGTGTTTCAAGAGGGAGTAACCTCTAGAAGTCCACATGGAAGTGCCATGTGTGACAGACTTTTTTCTACTACAATGGTTGTGTACCATAGGTGGAGACTATGAGTCTCTAGACAGTAGTTGTGTGCTACTACAGTAGTTGTATAGCACTGGCAGTGACCGTGTGTCACTAGACAGTAGTTGTGTGCTAATAGAAATGGTTGTGTACCACTGGATAGTAGTTGTGTACTATTTTCAAAAGATACCTCTCTAGCTAAGAGGGAGCATTGATGTTTTAGCATTGGGTGGACCTTCTCCTAGATTGGGCTACAGACCAAGGGAGATAGGATACATTTATCATAAAGGTTCATGTGTGGTAAATGGGCCCAGGCATATTCCTTCCTTGATCATGACAAGGAATAATATGGACTCGAGGTGATTTGAGTGCTTTCCACATGATAGTTAGCATCAGGCTTACATTCATTCACAGGTATGTACCTATGGTGAAAGATCCTGGTGTGGTATTTGTCCTAGTCATGGTGATTTGAAAAGGAATGATAAAGACTCAATATGTTATATGTTATTACATGTGGACCCAGAGAGAGCATGATCTTAGAGAGACTCAATTGCCTCAGAGGGAGAGCCGCAAAAGGAGTTTCTCCTTGGTTCAAGTGGGAGAGAGACGTCTCCCAAGACTGACAAACAAGTGTCATGATTCTAGGGTGAAGTTTGTATACTTCAGAGACAAGCTTGGCATGATGCAGGTTGTCTCCCTTGTTGAGTGGGAGTGTTGATGTTTTGATAACATCAAGAAGACATTCTCTTAGATTAATAATTAATAATACGATTATCGACTATTAAATACTATATATAATAATTAAATGATAATAATAAATAGTTACTTATTATCCAAGGGACACTTCCTTTCATGGATGGTCACCATATGTTATCTATATATGGAACACTCATCATTGTAATAATATATCGATCATATCTCATATGAAGAAAAACAACATCTTTCATGAGAAAAAAGTATGAATTAAATAATATTATTTTGTAAAGGGGAAAGATTAGGGTCGTTGACCCCTTATCTTATAGTTTACCCTAAATTATGTGCAAAAACTATGTTTAGAACATTTTGTATATATAGAGATCATGTGTATCTCATTTTAATCATAGCTCTCCCATTGTGAGAAGACTAGTTGGCTGAAATTTGCACCCTCTTGGGAATTTTTGGTATCTCTCTCTTGTGCAAATTCTCTTTGGTGTTATCTCTTGGTGATTGGATAAGGCTAGGTAGTGTGCACCTCTTGGAGGCTTCTTCACTTGCTCTTGAATGGTAAATGTTTGGTTAACTAGGGTTTTATTTCTCTCTTTCTTGGACTATGTAAGGAAAAATATGCATTTGTTAGTTATTTATCGCTTGTTCTTGGTTATTGTTGGTTGAAACCCTAGGAGGAGTATGTTTCATACACCCTCCATTAAGCTTCATCTCATTTGTTAAGTTTATAAGTCACTCTTGGATAAGGGTTTCTAGGAGAAATACAAGTGTGTATACCCTCCTAGGTTTACCCTAGTTTGATTGGCATACCCTAGGGAGTAAGAGGATTTACACTCCTAGGTATCTTGTTGATCTAACTTGTGCTTTAAATACTCCATTCACCCTATTATAAAGGCACTAATCTTATTTTGCATTGGAGAAGTAAAATTGTTTGCATTGGTAAATGTGTTTTGGTGAGATATCAATCTTGTTTAAGTTGGATTCTTTTGTGGATGCCTTGAGGTTGATAACCCCTCTAGGGAATCTTAGTTGTCTTGGTCTTCTTGGAGTTGTTATAACTTTTAACCTACAGCCATTAGGGATTCATAAACCCTAGCACAAATCTCTTGATAACTCACATTTCAACCGTTAGAATTTGATAAAAATTTCTTAACATAATCTATTAATCTCAGCGCATCTTTTGGGTGGACTCTTTGTAAGTTTTGGTGGTTGAATTTACTGTTGTAAAAACTTGTTTTCTACAGCCATAAGGCTGCAATTACATCTCTGCAATACTATTTTAGTACAGCCTTATTTCATGCTAAAGTATTGCTCTTTCATACTTGAGTTAACTAGTCATTGCTAGCTTGTCTCTTGCAATCTTAACTAGACTTTTAGCAACTTTATTTGCAGCTCTTACTATCATTTTTTTGTTGATATATATTTATGTTTACTGCTGCAATTAGGGACAGCAAGATTAACTTGTTTGTCCAATATATTATTGGGCTTGTATCTTTGTTTTCCTTGTGTCTCGGGAAGGTACAATCACTACTTGGAAAGTCTTCTACATTGTGGCATATCTTCTAACATCTACGAGACTCTTTTCAATCCCTTCTTACTTTCCATCATTAACCTATAGGGGGACTCTTCATCATCTCTTCATTTTCCATCTCATTCTCCCCAAGGTCACTGGTATTCCCCCCTTGAGGTGATCACTTCATCCCTAAAGTGACAGGAATACCTATCTAAGGTGAAAATGGGTAGGTTTTCCCTTAGTTTTCACTATTTTGTGGTTTGGTTCAGGATTTTCCCAACCTACAACTTGTACGATAACATTTTGACACCGTTGTCAGGGAGGACTTTGAATCCTCTTCTGAACCCTAACGACACTTTGGAAATCTATCCCAAAACCTTCCTCTAGCTTGCTTGTTGACTCCACCTAAAGGACGTTCCCCATCCAACTTTGATGAGCTCTTATTAAAGCTCATCTAAAGACTCCACTTTCCCATAACCCTTCTTCCCGTAAGACCTTTCCCCAAGGAAGGTTGAAACCTTCTAAGGTTTACCAAAGAAGGCCTCCCCTCAAGTGTCTCGTTGTCAAAACCCTTTTTCACGTTACCCTTCCCCTTACTCCAATGGCTCACACTTAGGAAAAATACCTTTACAAACCTCTTAACATGGCCACCATCCATAGATACCCCAACACAATGCCAAAAGAGTCTCACAAATAGTTGTCGAAGTTTCTGGAAAACAATGTCACCACTACAGATGATCATCTCTATGTCGTAGGCCGAGACATGGAAAATGCAGAAGTGGAACATGAGGATGTACCCATGAGGTTACTAGCCTCATCTTTGACCGAAGATGCCCAGAGATGGTTCATAGGGATACCTAACAATCACATAGCATCTTATGAGTATTTTTCCAAGTTATTCAAGAACAGATGGACAACAAAGAAAGACAATGGGATGCTTGTAGCTTAGTTCAATTAGATAAAGAAAAGGGAGAATGAGACAGTGAGTGAATTTGACACCAGGTTCAACAGATTATACTGTCATATTCCGACATATTTGCATCCTAGATTGTAGTTGTTCGTATCCTCTATACGAATGCATTTGATGGGAAATTCCGCTTTATTTTGAAGGACAAGAAGACCACAACTTTGGCACAAGCCAAAGAGTACAGTGAAGAGATTGAAGAAAATCTCTTGGACTCAAAAGTTGACCCTTTCCAATATCCTCGTGTCAAGGCAGAAGCAAAGACTAAGGCTTCTAGTAGTAGTACTCCTAATCCAATTTCCCTCTTCACTCAGAAGATATATCATATGAGTACTCAGCTTTTCCAAGAACAGAATCAAATCATGGGTCGATTAACCACTGTGGAAAGAAATCATTATTCCCCCAAACTTAGTTTACCAGACAATAGAGAGATGTCGCGGGTTGGAAACCAAGTCCTAAACAAGAGGCAAAGGCCCCTGATACTTTGAAACCATTTGGAATGGTTGACACAGAACAAACATCATGGTATTATTCATGCTAAGAAACTCATTGAGAAGATGAGTATCCCTGACGAGATGAATATTCTCCTTATGGTATGGATTTCATGGATATGAACTGTAACTTCCAAGAGGAAGAGGTCACACTGAAATAGATCGAAAAAGATAGAAGACAGAGAGAAAGAGAGGGGAGACTTCGAGCTTTAAATCAGTTAACAGATTATTAGAGGAAGGAGCTAAGAAAGAGGGAATACTTGACATACACCAAAATAAATAAAGCTTCAGCCCCTCCATCACAGCCTACCGCTCCTCCTCCATCTACAAAGAAGGTGGTCCCACTACTTCCACCTCGAGTGCATGAGTTTCTTCCTAAGCCATCTCCTACAGATGAGATTCAGTTGAATATAGACGTTGCATCAATGTTTGGAAAGTTGAATATGATGGTCCATGTGACAGAGATGTGAAAAATCTCTTTTGTAAGGAGGAAAATCTTGAAGTTATTACAAGTACCAACTGAGGTAGAGGATCCCTCCAATCATTTTGAACACCATGTATCTTGATCGGAAAAAGGACAGCAATCCTCCTTTCTATCTTTCACTGGGCATGAAAGGCCTCCGAATGAACAACTATATGTTAGATTCAGGGGCCTCAGGAAATGTCATGTCATTGAAGGTAATGAAACAAATTGGTTTGAATACGACCTGACCCTATGGAAATGTATGTGGCATTGATCCTAAAAGGGTGAAGGTTTATGGGTTATGTGAGAACGTTGAGGTCTTTTTGATTGATTTTCCGTATATCACCCTCCTTATGAATATAGTCGTGATTGATGTCCTGGATGCTTAGGGGATGCTCTTATCAAGGAGTTGTCCTGCCACTCTTCGGGGTTTTCTCAACATGGATCTCACTCATGCACACATACCCATGGGAGATGGAACCTTTGAGGTGTTATATAGTCGAGAGCGAGCTAACAAGCATGTGACAGATCCCAATGGCCCTGATTATACAAGCGAGGATGAGTTTGATGAGGTTATGAACACCATTGAGTACGATCCACGAGACTTAACTTTCATGTAGGAAGACTGCATAGACATGCTTCTCCCAAGGAGATATTAATTCAAAGAGAAACTTGCAAAGTTCCAAGGGAAAGAGCCAGGATCTATCCAAATATTGAAGAAAGAAGATAAAAAATGTGAAGAAGCCATCAAAAATGCAATCAACACAGGGCCTCCTTCCTTTCCATACATTGAGAGCATACCTTACATCAACTACAGTGAAGGAAGTCTTACATTCATGTGGGACAAGAAGAAGGGCAAGCCTGAATATGACCAGAATGATGACATCTCATGGCTTGGCCCTTACATCATCAAGAACAAGTCCAACGAAGAGAAGTATTATTTGACAACTTTGGATGGGAGAAAGAAGTCATTTCCAATGGATGGATCTCTTCTCAAGCCCTATGTTCATATCACTTGAATTCATCAGGGCCCAGGTAAGTAGGTAGGTCATATTTCTTTCCTTGCATTTGAATCTTGATTTCTCATGTTAGTTTAGATGCATTTCATATTTCATTTTTCTCTACTTGCATATTGATTTCATGTTTAGTTTAGAAATTTTTGAAAAATGCTAAAAAAAAAAAATTAGATTACTTTCATTTTTGGTTTGATGTATATGGACGAAGGGTGATAGAACCACCCTAAATTTTACATTGTTTTGTTTCAGTGTAGGCACGGGTCTACTAGAATATGTTGTGGTTCTCATGCACTCTACGGTAAGCACATGTCCCCAAGTAGGAGCTAGATGTTATCCCCAAATCCTAGGGATAACTAAGGAGATGGTATCTTGAGGCCCTCGGGTTGCAAACATGGAATATCAAGAGACAGCTTGACCAGCAGTGTCCACTTGTACAGACAAAACCCACCTCACCACCATAGTTCTAGGTTCGTCACGATGGTATCCACCACATCAGCTAGCCTCTGGAAGACATTGGGTCTTGCTCCATGAGGTACAATTCAGGTATTATGGTGAGTGTGATTTCAATATTTCATGCATTTGAGTTTGTTGCATCTATTATTTCTTTTGATTATGTGACATTTTTTTCGACATTATTCTCTTTGCCTTGTTTAACTTTGGTGGTTGACATTGCGCCCTAGTAAGTGGGTCACCCTTAGGGATAGGGATGCTACTGGCAGATCCTCTTAACGATTCATCATTCCATTCCTGACCATACTTGTCACTTTCCACATTTCATCCCCTCATCTCCTTACCTTTTGGGATTTTTGGGTGCACTGACCCAAGAAGGGGTTGTCCCTCATTTCATGGGAAAAAGGGGTTGAAGGCCCAAAGGCTTGTAGTTGGAAAAAGATAAAAATCCAAACCATTAACCTTATAGATGCTCTCCCATGGATCCCTAGGACAGTGAAATGTCTCTCATAAAAATTTATGGGATTCGTGAAAGAATAACTAATAACAAATGTCAACCAGGGAGGAGCATGTGTGGGCACTCTTTTTATTACTTCGGTAGAATCACCACACATGTTTCCAACTTGGGGAAGCTTGATGTGAAAAGGGTAGAGTCAAGGTGGGAATAGTTTTTATTGCTTAGGTAGAATCCCCACCTTCGCTTCAACCTGGAAACATCATAAAAGAATTAAAGGCAATAAATGGACTTGGAAAAAGGTTGCATTGAAAATGAAGGTGCAACACGCCCTCTACAAAGGCACCCATAAGTGAGACACTACAACCCCTTGCATGTCATGAAGCTCATGCCCAAAATTCTTCCCCTCATCCATGACACCTCATCCACAAGACTTAGAAGGAGGCCCCCTTGGGAAACACCCCTAAACTTGAGGTATGATTCACCCAATAGGTCATTTTGTCAACCCTCCCATACCTAAACCTGGTAAATTGCATAGGGTCTTTGAGCATTGGTTTGATTTGATGATGTAGTTTCCATGCACATGCTTAGATGGTTATTTTATTGATTTGATTTACACATCATGATACTTTGACTTCAGATCCTTGGAGGGCGTATCCATTTGTTTTTGCAGGACCCAGCTGGTGGACAGATTTGGAGGAACAAGCCTAGCTTGGGCTTCCATGGGGATTGAATCCCATAGGTTGGATGCCAAGGGCCCACATGTCGGATCACGGAGACATGCCTTTTGAGGCCTAGAGGATTCCTTGGAGGATCTTACCCATCCCCTACATGCCAAACGATTTGCTTGAAAGAGGCTTGATGTCACCTTCTTGGAGCTCGATGTCACACATGGGATAGGTGGTGGTGGTGATGTGACAATTGGAAATCTGATGAGGATTGGCGACTTGATTTAGTGGAGAGAGGTCCTAGCACCTTGGAAGATGGATTTTGAAATCCCAACGTCCCTTCTCAATTCTCAACGACTTGACTTAAAGTGCCAAAAGTTACCCAAAAGGAGGGTGACGTCATGTTTTAGGGTTTCTTTCATGTGCAAAAAGTATGAATTAAATAATATTATTTTGTAAAGGGGCAAGATTAGGGTTGTTGACCCCTTAT
>ML864246.1:12040-22579 GCA_009831015.1 Picea engelmannii | reverse complement strand
AGAAGAAGTAATCATCAATCAAAAGACTCAACTTGAACATGCTAAAGAAATAGAAGAAGCCCTGAATATTCAGTTGACTAAAAAGGAAGGATTGTGTCACATGTTGAAGTTAGAAATAGGAAATCTCAAAAGGTTGAATGAAAAGACAAATAAGATTGTCAATTTCTAGAATAGCTTAGCTATCCTAGACAAGATTTGGAAAATCCAAAAATCAGCTGATGACAAAACTAGTCTTGGATACTATAAGAAAGAAGACAATAACAAATGGAGAACCATTTACAAACATGAGAAAGGATCATCCTTCTTAAAAGGAAAATATTCAAGTACAAAGAAATTACAAGTCATGAACTTTGTTAAGGAAGACAACTATAGAAGTAAAAAGGAAGAATAAAATCAAATGATAGATCCTTCAAGACAAAATAAAAGCAAGAAAGGAAACACCTTCAATGGCTATATCTTTTCTTGTCATAGTTATGGACATAAAGAAATGGACTACAATAAACTAGAGAAAGGATATTCAAGAAAATCCAAAAACTCAATTAGATGTTGGAGATGTAATTTTGTTGGGCACACAACAAAATTTTGTCATACATTGAGATGTTACAATTGTGATAGGTTTGGGCACAAATCCAAAAACTGCAAAAATACAAAAATTCAATATTTGAATAAGTCATTCAAGTCAATGACAAATCCTAATAAAATTTGGAAGAAGAAAGGAGATGACAAATCTCCAAAAAACACAATTAGAAAGAGAAGATCCAAAAAGAAAAATATCCGACAGAAAGATATGGAGAAGAAAATCTGAAGGAGAAAGCAAGAAAGATGTTATTACACCTGAAAATGAAGAAATTAATAATAAGAACATGATGGGTAAAAGTCCTAATAAAGAATGTGAAATTCAATATGAGATAAATCAATCTCAAGAAAAGGAAGTATCTATAGAAGAATATGGGACAATATCAAATACTGATGATGTCGTAAGTTGTTAGCAAAAGAAAGAAAATACAAAAAGAAGTTTAAATCGGTTTTTAAAAAATCAAAGTATTATGCCAAAGAGTTTCTAAATTAACATATGGAAAATCTTGACTATCTATAGATTAGTGGTCAAAAGAAAAATCATTGGTAGGGTTAATTGTAGAATACCAAAAAAAATACAAAAAAAAATAAAAATAAAGGTAGAAGAGAAGTTCAAGGAGAAACATTAAACAAAGGCCAACTGATTTCAACAATTGGTATTTAAGTTAATTGGTATAATTCCTCAATTGATATTCCTGTGAAATATCAAAGAGAAATAAGAAGAAGATCAAAAATATCAGTAACATTAATACTCTTGTTCTATTTGACAAAGGAAAGTCAATAAAAACTTAGGATTAATATTTTTGGTTAGTAAATAAGAAAGTAACTAGATTAAGTTTTGAAAATACTTGATCACTACAAAATTGGTATCAAGAAGACTACTTATTTGAACAAAAAAATCCCAATGAACTGAGATAAGAAGTTAGTAAATTAACAGGGGAAGAGTCCCTGTCAGGAAGAGCTACCCTTTCAGAAGAAAAGGGGGAGAGTAGTCAAAAGTAGTGAGAGAATATTGACAGAGGGAGTCATTTAGTTATGGCAGGAAAAGCATGATTGCAGGGACCCAAATTTATATTTTGGTCAACAAAATGCAAACAAACAGAGGTTGATCATAAGGGAAGAAACACTTTTCCATTGATGTCAAAGGGGGAGAGTAACTTCATAGACAAAAGCATCATCTCAAGGGGAGTTTGTGTATGAAGTTAGTGTGTTTCCCTAAATGAAAAAGGGGGAGATTGTTGGGCATATTGTCATTGATGTCAACAGTCGATGTCAATATGATGTGATGATTTTTTGTTATGATGAATTATCATTGATTTCAACAGTATATCAATCAACAAAGAATGTCAAACAGTATGCACAGATCGAAAGCCTAAGCTCGGGAGGAGGAGTGAACAATATGCAGAGATAAAAGCTCAAAAAGGAAAACGTAGTACAAAAGAAAATGAAGAGATCAAATATCAAAAGGGAAAACGTAGTACAGGAGAAAACAATATGAAGATTAAAGCTCATAAGGAAGAGCACATTTCAGAAGTATCATCGGGATCAATGTAAATATTGAGGAGTCTATCAATGCACAAGAAAAGGTGAGAAGCTTCACCAGTTGTCTGATCAATAAATTGATGGTGTTGATCATCTCATATAATGGACATCGGTCATATGAGTGACCATAGGCTTGAGGACCGTTGGAGGATCGTGATCGTTGGATCTGCAAGCCAGATCAACGGCAGGGATAGATTGTGGAGATCGAAGGGAGAATTAAATAACTTGCTAGTTCCAATCCTGCAATTGGTCTAGATCGTCAGATCTCGTAAACTCGAATATCGACAGCTGTGGTTGATCCAAAAAATGATCAGATTACGTTGGATTGAGTTGTGATCGTCGGATGTGAAATAGCCAGATCAATGATAGGGATATATTTTGGAGATCGAAAGGAGAATTAAATATCGCGCTAGTTCCAATCCTGCAATTAGTCAGGACCGTCTGATCTTATAGATTTGAATATCAACGATTGTGTTTGACTCAACAAACAATGAAAAACTTTAAATTGTGGAGTTTGGGTGACGAGTTAAATCACTCGCAAGTTGTGGTTACACAATCATCCTTGATCGTGGATCAGCTTCGAGTGTCTTCATGACCATTGGATCATTTTTGAGTGGAAGGATAGGATAAGAAAAGATGAATGCAGGAGAGAGATGACTTAACGAAGTCGTGAAATGTAAATTTGTGAATCTCTCAAGTGTTGAACCCCGGGTCATAGCCCGAGGTCATATGTGAGGCATGCCTAGTGAGAGGAGCTAGTGCCCATTGCCTGAAATTTGTGGATTTGTGATTTAGAGAAATTGCGAAGAGATAAGTTCGAAGTCGCAAAACATGAAGTTGAAAAGAACTTAGGAGTTGAGCCCTGTGTCATAGCTCGAGGTCACATGTGAGACAGTTCTAGCAAAAAGGGTTGAGAATCGAATACCTGAATACCCAACAACCATTGGATCACTCTAAAGTGGAATGGAAGGATAAGCTAGAAGAAGAGCCATCGGATTTAATCCAAGGAAAAATAGCATCAAAAACAGATCGAGTCATTGATATAATATCATGATCAAACAAACATCATTCATTTTGGGTTAAAATTTGTGAGGAAGTTACACTTCAGGGAATCACACTTCAAAAGAACTATGAAATCGAGAGATTGATTTATCCGAAGTCTCGAGAGCCAAAAATCTGAAGTAACTCTCGGCCATCAATCTGAGATACATTTCAGATACCTTTATAATCGTTAGATCAGGGAGATCTACTTCAGTAGACCACATCAAAAAGGATTTGTGGAATACCACATCAGTGGACCACATCATCAAGGACATGTGGTAGACCATGTCAACAGAACACGTCAACAAGGACATGTGGCACAGTCAGAGAATGACAAGTGTCAAGTTGAATCGGCATTTCATGTATGTGAAAATCATGAATCTGAGTGACACGAAATAGCTACTTAGCTTGTGACATGTCATAAAGTGATGCAAGTAAGTGGCATCACTCTGGGAGTCTTACTTCAGGAGTTTTACCACCAACACTTGCTCAAAGTCCTGAAATTCTAAATGCTGATGTCCCGAAGTGGACACAAGACGTTGGATCTGAAGATCACTTCGGGAACATTCTCGACCATTGATCTAGTACAGTGGAAGGATATCGTAAGTGAAATATCCAAAGTCCCTAAATAAATGAGAGTCGTTCATATCAACTCTTGATTAAGTTGTAATTGTTTATTTGTTCGAAACCTATGGACGAGCCATGATCGTCCGATTAAAGGAAGAACAAATAATGACCGTCTGATCTACTTCAAAGAAATATTCCTCGGATATTTGAAAGATTACAAAGGTTGAAATCCGTGAAGGACAAAAACTCGAAATAATGACATTCGTCCATCTCATCATGTGATTAAAATGTGACCATTTATTTTGATATACTCTCAAACGCTTATTTGGCCTAGTGTATAGTAACCATGATTAGTCATATGGAATAGAGAAATAAGAGTGAATTGAGGCAGTGCATAAATTGATAAACTTGTGGTTCTACGGATGTGATCATATGAAAATGGATTGAAGGAAGTGCCTCATATAGATTAATTCGACAGAGAGTTAACACTAGAACATTACAGAGAATCAATAAGAGATCAAATATGATCTCATTAAAAAGAGGATGCAGTAGAAGCATTAGAATGATATGATAAGTCGATCCATGTTTGGGATCAACTCATGAAGACAAAAGAACTGACACAAGTCATGATTAAAAGAAAGTTAATTCATGAGCATTATGAATAAAGGATAAAAGGAAAAATGATATTAATTAAAGATTAATTATCATTTAAATGAAAAGTTACAATGTTTCAAATGTCAAAAGACCCAATGATTCAAATTCACACCAGTTGGAAGACTATATAAACAAGAAGGAATGGTGAGAAGAGATTGTAGTTGAATTTGTTGAATTATATATATTTATATATAATGGATTGAATGAAGGTTCCTTCTATCAGGTCGGTGTCTGTTTACAAGCTGGGTATTGTATGAAGATTGGATTCCTCACATCTCAGTTGGATCTGAGATCAACAAGTTGGGACATGTTATGAGGATTGGATTCCTCATTTCTCAGTTGGATATGAGAACTACAAGATGGGTCTTGTAACAGAGAGTTGGGTCTCTCATAATTGTATGAAGATGATATTCAAAGATTGATCTTATGTATTCATTCAAGTTATTTAAATAAATAAAATATTTATTCTTTTATATATATTGATTGAGAAAATGAAATAAATATTTGTTGTTCAGTTAATTTGTGAAAAGTGAAAATTGTCCTAAGTTTTGTTGACACTGATTCAACCCCCCCCCCTCTCATTTTCAAGTACCCATTTCAACAGGGGACTTAAACCATCATATAGCCTTTGAAAGTAGAAAGTTTTCAAAACCTGAGAAGAATTAAAACACCATAGAAAGAGAAGGCCTAGCCATGGTATATGTGTTGATATTATCGTAGCTACGAGAGGTATTTACCTCCACGTGTAAACTTGACAAGGATAGAATACTCCGGGAAGCAAGAAGAAACCCTAATGAGTTGGCTAATAAACCTAGAAGACTTGTCGGCTTAAGAAGATAATTTATATTAGGTTATTAGCCTCCAAGAGAAGAAGTCGGCCAGAAGAAATAATAATATACTGAACAGACATATACCCAGAATAAGAAGTCGGCCCAGGCAGTTAGCCAGGAATGCTATAAATACAGGGCACCAGTCTCTCATTTGTCACAGTCTCAGAATTGCAGAGAAAAAACTGGTTCACACTGTAGTACCCATTCTTGTGCGCATGTTTGAGGAGAGTTTTCAGTGCAGCTACTGCAGCTAGCAGTTATGTTTTGGCTTGGATAATCTCTTGGCTAGGGTTTGGAACATCTGATTAGCCTTTGTTGATGCGCTATCCTTGGGGAAAGGTGTGCTACCCTTTGTTTGGCTATCTAGCATAGGGGTTTCTTCTGGAGTGATTCTCTATCAAGGTTAAGGTGCTTGAAGGGTGGCTTCGGCCTGTGGTTGGGTGACAAGGGTATTGTCAATGGTAAAATGAGCACACATCTTTCATATTATAATAGGTTATGGTCCCACACCTCCTTCATTTAGTCTAAACGCTGGAAGGAAACATAGTCTCTAGGATATTGAGCTCGTTGAGGAACTGTCGCTGGGGTTACTAGCAAAAGCAACTTCCAAGACACTATTACTAGGGTTACTAGTAGTAGCAGTTGCAAAAACCCTAATCCTATTGTTGAGGCACCTTAAGTGAAGGGATTGACCTAATCTCTGGACAGATCAGTGCACCCTAGCCTAGCGCATCTCACAGTACTCTCAGCCAGACAAGACGTCAAGTTTGAGTTTGTGGTCAAATCTAGTGTTTGACAAAGTCAAAGCAGCCATGACTTATTCTATGAAGTCAGAGAACAATTTATATGGAGCCTCTAACTTCAGAGTGTGGAAGACAAGGATTGATCTCATCCTTTCCAAGAATAAAATGTTGGATATCATGAAAGGAGAGATCATGAAGCCAGAGTTTGAAGAAGGAAAAGAGAAGGAGCCGCAGAACGTTGCAGCTATGGAGAAGTTCAAAGATAGTGACATCAATGCCATGAGTATCATAGTGGATTCCATAAAATACCACTTGATGACCTACATCTCTCATCTTGACTCATCGAAGAAGATGTACGATGCCCTAACAAATCTCTTCTCGATCAGAAACATTGGGCAAATTATGAGTTTGAAGAATGAGCTCTGTGACATGAAGAACAATGATGAGGACAACATAACATCATATTTTGTGAGAATCTCTCAATTAAGATATCAACTACAAGCTATTGAAGAGATCATCTCAGAGAAGGAATTGGTAAACATAGTACTCAATGGTATTCCCAAGACGTGGGATGCATTTGTTGCAAGCATGAACACAAGGAAGGAGTATCCAACATTTGAGGAACTTTGGACTTGTTGTGCTCAAGAAGAATCAAGGATCAGTGAAAAAGAGAAACCCCAAAAGAAGTACGATGATCAAGCCTTCACAACAAGATTCAAGAATTTTAGGAACAAAAGGAAGTCTTGTTCAAGGAGGAAGCCAAATCAAGAGAAAGACATTTCAGAAATGCAATGCTTCAACTGTCGAAAGTATGGTCACTACAAGAATCATTGTCTTGAGCTAAGGAAAAGGAAGGAGAAACAAGAAGCATCAATTGCTAAAGAAAAGGAACCTAAAAAGAAGACTAAGAAGGATGAAAGAGACTTCTTCTTCTAAAGGTAACAATACTCTTCTTATTTCTTGTACATATATTGTTTGCATCGTCTCTATACATATCTTGTAAATTTATAACTTGGAAGATAATGTGTTCCAAGAAGAACTATACCTATGAAAGAACAACAAGATAAGGATGAATATCATTAGATAAATACACATGAAAAGATGAAATACAAATCATGTAGAAGCTATTACAAGATAAGTCGAATCAATCATGAAGAGACTTAGAAGTTAGCAATCAAGAGGAATTGGAAAAAGAATTATGACGTTTTTTAGAAGACAACAAGATAGAAGCATGGATTTTGTTAAACAAGAGAGACAATTATATATTGCAGAAGACAATAAGGATGCAGATCGAAGCATGGACCTTGTTAGACGGAGGGAGTCGATTATATGAACTCTTACATGAAGCAAGGAATAGGAGGGAGCTAATCCTATGATCCGTTGAATATGATGAAGTGTATATCCATGGTAGTAACCATGAAAGATAGTATGTGTTCAGTTCAATCTCAGAAGAATTCTTCTTTGAAGAGAATCCTTAAATTATCCTTGGTTGTCCATCCAGATCCATGATCCTATGATTAAAGGAAGAAGTGGAATCTCTAGGGCATGGAATCTATAAGAAACTCCATGGACCCAAGAGCTAAAGAAAAACATGAGGAAGAACATGAATATTCCAAGAAAGAAAGAGAAACCAGAACAACCAGTCATTGTATCAAGAATCACAAGATTACCAGCCTGATATGAACTCACTAAAAGCAATCAAGAAGAAGAACTGAAATTCATGATAAATAACAGTGTATGGAATACTTATGAATGAAAGCATTGCGAGATCTAGAAATAAAGGTTCTCCCAGATGGAGGGAGAATACTATGATGATTATTTGTTCCAGTAAACTAGACTTATCTCTAGATGAGTCATTATATCATTCGCAAGATCCCTAAGTCAGAGTTCTACATCAAATGAATGCCAAAAATACTCTCTAGAGAAATTGAATAAAGAGCATATGAAGAAGCAATCTCAAGACTTTGAGGCATACCAGAAAGAGACCCTTGTATGCAGATAGAAGAAGATAACTTGGTGAAAAACCTCCAATGCACACTAGAAGCGTGGTGAAGATTTTCTTATAACATCAAAATGATTACTCAGTAGATCAGATCTCATGATAACATAAGAAGTGCCACATGGATATGTTCCAGTTTTCCAACAATGATATACTCTATTGTTCAGAGCTACATGAATCCTTCATAGAAAATTAGTGTTCCAGAATAAAGCACATTTGAAATCAAGCATTACATTATCCTTGATGAAGTCCAGAAAGGAGAAAGTGATTCTCCAATACATATCTCCACAGATGAGAAGATAAGTAGACATTTTGATAAAAGATGAAAGAGTTTGTGTACTCAAGCTGGAGCTCATGGAGAAGACTTCCTTATTGAAAAAAGGAACAGATGAATCCCAGGTTGGGAGGGAGCACAGAAAATATTATTGAAGACATTGATTGAAAAATAATCCAACTTGGACAGATTCTTTCCTGTTCGAAAAGTGGATTTAGATTTCTAACGTACAACGATTTCCCATTGTGGTTAACATGGGAAACAGTCTAGATTGTTGATGTATCATAGACAATGACTTCCCATTGTGGTTAACATGGGGAGTGGTCTAGGGTAGTCTCTCTTCTTGAGGGTTACTCAAGAAGACTAGCCTGCCTCATCGGACAATGATTTCTCATTGTGGTTAACATGAGGAATGGTTCATTTTGAGGTTGATACAGGACAGTCTTTTCCTCTTGTTGTTAAGAGGAACTGGTCTGGATAGTCATTACTTAGGGTTTATACATTCTCTCGAGGGTGCACTTTGATTAGTGTAGGAGGAATGACCTAGGGTGGGGAATGGTCCAGGCTCAGCAATCAGAGACATGCATTCCTTAGGGTTTATACATTCTCTCCAGGGTGCACTTTGATTAGTGTAGGAAGAATGGCCTAGGGTGGGGAATGGTCCAGGTTCATAAGACAGGTTAGTTATTCTTCCTTGCTTGAGAAGAATAGTCCAGATATCTCATTGTTCTACTCCGAGGGAAGATATTCTTTCATATCTCACAGACATGAGTGAAATATTGGCCTAGATGATTCATTTTATATCATAACATTGTTTCTGTGCAGGTTGATATCAGATGATTGTTATGAAGATTGTATGACAATAGATGTATACTACTATGGTGGATGTGTTCCACTGTTCGTGACTATACGTTACTGATCAAGTACTTGTTTGCTACTTGGTGTGGTAGTGTACCACTGGATTGTAGTTATGTACTACTATGGATAGACACAGTTGTGTTATATTTTGTTCTGATTTCCTTGAATACTATCAAGTAGTTTATTGGAAATAATTATCAGCCAGATGAATGATGAACAGAGATTTTCCAGACAGAAAATGGTTCAGAGCATTTACTCTTCTAGATTAGAAGAATGGCTCTTGTATCACTTTGTGGAGTGAGCATCATGTCTAATTACTCAGATAGAGTATGGTCTCAAGAGATGATGCAGTTGATGATGATGATGGTGCTCATGATCTATTCTATATAACTATGTTAATGCTACCGGGTGAATGGTATGTTTTGTGCTCAAAGACCATTACCTGTAATACCTCTCTAGCTAGGAGGGAGTGTTGATATTATGGTAGTTGTGGGAGGTATTTACCTCCATGTGTAAACCTGACAAGGATAGTATACTCAGGGAAGAAAGAAGAAACCCTAATGAGTTGGTTAATAACCCTAGAAGACTTGTTAGCTTAAGAAGATAATTTATATTAGGCTATTAGCCTCCAAGATAAGAAGTCGACCAGAAGAAATAATAATATATTGAACAGAAAGATACCCAAAATAAGAATTCATCTCAGGAAGTTAGCCAGGAATACTATAAATATAGGGTGCTAGTCTCTCATTTGTCACAATCTTAGAATTGTAGAGAAGCAACTGGTGCACACTGCAGTACCCAATCTTGTGCGCAGGTTTGAGGAGAGTTGTCGATGCATCTTCTGTAGATAGCAGTTACGTTTTGGCTTGGACTATCTCTTATCTAGGGTTTGTAACATCTTATCAGCCTTTATTGATGCACTATCCTTGAGGAAAGGTGTGTTACCCTTTGCTTGGCTATCTAGCCTAGGGTTTTCTTCCAGAGTGATTCTCTGTCAAGGTTAAGGTGCTCGGAGGGTGGCTTCGGCCTATGGTTGGGTGACAAGGGTATTTTCAATGGTAAAATGAGCACACATATTTCATATTCTAACAATATGCACTTCATAAATTCAGGCACTATTTACTAGGTAAACACTTTAAAATGTTCACAAAACATTTCTCGCTCAAATATCTAGTCAACAAGCTAGTGTAAGGGGGGAGGATCTGTAGATGGTTGTTATTAGTCCAAGAATTTGATTTCGAATTGATATTCAAACCAGTGAAGTTGAATGCAGGACCTGATCACCTTTCAAGGGTAACCAATGGAGAAGAACCTGTTGGAAGATTGGTTGTTGTCATTGATGTCAACCCTAGTCATGGGTTTTGGACCACAAGATTGATGAAGTTATTTGGACATGAAGGAAAATGAACATGTAGATACAACACCCATGGATGGATAGTATACATCATGTTGTTT
>WSFP011423801.1:0-22580 GCA_009831015.1 Picea engelmannii | reverse complement strand
ATGTTTTTTTATTTAGTGACAGAGATTTTCATAAATCGATAACAAAAATTGATCGATTTCATTTCAACTCAAACACACGCCTCTTTATTTCATTCTAAAGTTAAGTTGATCATATCTTATCTTTTTAATGCATTGCATGTACTGGATTACTTAATATAAATAAGGACAAATTTCAGATCCTTATCTGGTTCAACGCTCCTTCTTGACCGAGATCAAATTCTTATTTTGTTTGTTAAATTTAGCACAAAAACACTTCGAGACATATATTATATACAACCACAGATAGTGGATAAGAGCTAAGCCAAAAGAGTGCTTAATAACTTATCAATATTGATGGTTGTGTTTTATTTTCACATTGATATGGACGGTTCTCATTCACTTCAAAACTTAACCCTTTAGCACTTTGAGACTCCACCCTTTGCAGTCTTTTAATTCTTCTGGAGAAATTTTCATTGGAGTGCTTATTAGCAGTTCCCTTCTTAATAACCTTCACATGTCCAGGATCTAGGATCGTGGGCTTAGGAACAAAGGATCTCCCTCTCTTCAAGTATTCATCTATTCATGACTCCGAGACTTCGGGCTACTCTAAATATGAAATATTTCAATCCCTCTGAAGGTTTACCTACTGAATAATTCATAACACGAGGATGATCGCTTGCTGTCGGTTAACATCTCATGATTTATTTACACTTGATATAATGGTCATGAGATAACTTGGAGGATCTTAGATCAACGAACAACATTAGTTTGTGATTTCTCCATTCAATGCTTTGGGTAGTTTCTGGTAGGAAAAACTGCATATCCCCTAAGGAAATACTCCTAGAGTGACTTAGCTTGCTGACATCATTGTTGATGTGGGACTAGTTGAGTTGTTTCCACGTGTCACCTAGGCTTATGACTTACATATACCTAAAATGCCAACTGGACCTTCACATTTGTCACCATCTAATTGCACCATGTGTCCTTGCTGACATGGTCTTGATGACATAGATATTTCAATGTGTCATATGTATTTCTTATTTGGATCATTAATATATAGCATACAGTCTAGCTTTAACCTGATTTCCTAATCCAATGACACTCATTCACTTCAGGACTTCAGGGCTCTGACCTTCGGGCGAAATTACATGTTTAAAACCCTTTTTTTCCGAAGTGGTTAGTGTCGAAGTTGACCACAATTGGACCCGCCTATCCTCATCCAATGGTCACCATGCATTCTCCAGATATGATGGCCCTCATTCACTTCATAAATTTGGGGCTCCGACCTTCGGGTGAACTTACATGTTCTTGGATTCTTTTTGTCATAGTTGTCAACGCCAGAGTTGACCATGTCCCTCCCTTTACTGTGATATGATGATTCCCATATTTCTCTCCAGATCAATGTTTGATGACAGTTCATGTATTCAGGGCTTCATCCTTTGGGTAAACTTACATGTTCTTAGCTTCTTTTCACTGGAGTGGTCAACGTCAGATTTGACCATCTCCTTTCCTTTACTTTCATCTGATGGTTCCAATGTTTTCACTCCATATCAATGGTTGAAGGTAGTTCGTTTAATATGAGACTTCAAGATATTTGTGGCTTACACTGTCCTTCCACTAAACTCAATTGGATAGTCAAGAATTCATTCAAAGTCCTTCCTTCATCTAGTGTCTAGCGTGACTTCATGAGTTAGTTCCTTTACCTTATCTCCAATGTCCCGATAGTGTTTCTGCAAAGCGCTCTCCCTTCTGAGCTTCTATTAATGTCTGTTCTTCTAAGATTTTGGTTTATAATAGACTCTTATGCACCTTGTTGACATCAATCACAATATCATACCACTGTGTCCAACATTCTCTCCTTTGTCATTGATGGAAACCTTTTCTTTTTGAAATATTTTTATTTTTGTTGCTTATCAATTTCATCCCCCTTTGAAAACAATGGCAGGAGGGATCTTTCTTCGCCCCCCCTATGGAAATTCTCCCCCTGACCATGTTCTCCTTCTATTATGATACAAATTTTATTGTTTTTAATGAGGTTTTTGAATTACTCCCAATTTATGTCGAAGATTTTCAAAAGTACTCTTGGGAAAAGGTTTTGTGAATATGTCTGCAATTTGTTCTTTGGTGTCTACATACACTATTTTAACTACTGTTTGGGTAACCCGATCTCTTAGAAAATGGTATTTAATTGGGATGTGTTTGGTTTTAGAATGAATTACTGGATTTTTAGATATACTTATGGCAGTAGTTTATCACAATTAATAGTAATGGTATTATCATATCTTATTTGTAAATCTTCCAATGTTTGCTTCATCCAAAGCACTTGTGTGCAGCAGGATGCAACAATGATGTATTCTGCGTCTATTGCAGATAGTTATGTGGATGTTTGTTTCTTACTTCTCCATGCTACCAGAAATTTTCCTAAGAAAAATTCTCCTTCGCTGGTGCTTTTCCTATCATCTATACTACTGTCCCAATCTGCATTAGTGTATGCAGTTAGATTGGATTTTTTATCGTTTGGATACCTTAATATAAGTTCTAAGGTTCCTTTAAAATATATTAATATTATATTTACTTATTTGAAGTGAGTTTCTTTAGGTGCATATTGAAATCTTCCCACGAGTCCTACAACTTGTATGATGTCAGGTCTTTTTGTTGTTGAATAGAACAAACTTCCAACCATTGATCTGTACATCATTTGGTCCACTTTTGGAGAGTCATATTCTAGGATTAGTTTACATCAAGTGACCATGGGAGTATTCATAGGTTTACTATCTTCCATTTGGAATTTCTTTAGAATTTCCTTGATATATTTGGTTTGGGAAACAAATATTCCATTTTCAGTTTGATTTACCTGTAAAACTATGAAGAAGGAAAATTCTCCCAGCATAGACATTTCAAATTCTTCTTGAATTTTGGTTGCAAACTGTTTTCTTAGTATAGTAAGATCACATACAAATATGATGCCATCTACATATACCACTACAACAATCATGTTTTGATCCTCAATTTTTATGTATAAGTTGTTGTCAGTAGTCCCTCTCTTATATCCTTGTTTTTGCAGGTATTGATCAACCCTTGAGAACCATGCTCTGGGGGCTTGTTTAAGACCATACAAGGCCTCTTTTAGCTTGCACACATAGTCCTAATTTTTTTTTATCATGCATCCATATGGTTAATCAACATAGACTTCTTATTCTAGTGTTCCATTAAGGAATGTTGATTTGAAATTCATTTGATATATTTTGAAATTTTTGAAGCATGCAAATGCCAGGAACATTTTGATGGCCTTAGGTCTTTCTTCTGGAGTGAAAGTATCTTCAACATCAATACCTTATACCTGGGAATATCCTTTGCAATATAATATGGCTTTATTATTTATAATCTCCCCATTTTCATTTAGTTTGTTTTTGAATATCCACTTGGTTCCTACCACATTCTTGTTTGTGGGTCTTGGAACTAGTTCCCAAGTTTGACTCTTCTCTATTTGGTCTAGTTCTTCATTCATTGCTTATATCCAGTATTTATTTTTTATATATTATTTAAATGACTTAGGTTCTATTATGGATAACAATGCTTTTTCTGATTCAAGATCAAGTTTTCTTCTTGTTTCCACTCTAGCATTTTTATCTTGAATAATCCGACTTTCAGGATGATTCTTTTGAACTCTTTTTGATAGAGCTTTTGGCTAGGGAGTTTCTTCATTGTCTTATTCATCAGTATATGGTTCAATTTCCTATGTTTCATTATCATTATCTTCTTGTTGATATTCTACATCATCATCTTCTTGTTGATATTTTACATCATCATCTTCTTTTTTTATCAATGTCTTGGGATATGCTCTTTTTTAGATCATCTGTATTTACATTGGCACTTTCCACTATCTTCAGTAGTCTAAGATTATAACATATGTATTCTTTCTTATTATATGAATACCCTAAAAATATTCCTTCATCATATCTTGGATCAAAATTTCCTAAGTGATCTTCATCATTATTAATGTAACATTTACTTCCAAAAGTTCGAAAGTGTTTTATAGATGTTGGCCTTCCAAACCATAGTTCATAAGTGGTTTTTTCATGGTTGGGTATCAACTAATCTCTATTAAGTATGTGGATTGTTGTGTAGATTACATCTCTCCAGAATTTTTCTAGAAGCTTGGCTTCATTTAGCATGGTTCTTGCAACTTCTTGAACTATTTTGTTTTTCCTTTCTACCACTCCGTTGTGTTGAGGAGTCTTGGGAGCTCAAGATTGTCTTTTGATACCATGATTTTCACAGAATTGAATGAAATCTTTAGAGGTCAATTCTCCTCCATTGTATGATCTCAAACATTTAATTTTGAGATATGTTTCATTTTCTACAAGGGATTTGTATGTTTTAAACTTCTCAAAGGTTTATGAATTTTCGTTTATAAAGTATATACCCAAGTCAATGTTGTGTAATCATCAGCAATAAACATAAAATATTGTTCATCATAAGTACTTTTAGTTATGGTAGGTCCACATAGATCTGTGTGAAAAATTTCTAATGTTTTTGTTGTGGAATGCTCTTTTGTTTTGAACCTAACTCGTGTTTTCTTTCCTATTTGACAATGTTCACAAATAGAATATGAAGGCTTAATCACTTTTGGTAGGTCCCTAACTGCCTTTTTATCATTGGCTTTGATCCATTTGTCAAAGATTAAATGTCCAAAACTTCTATTCCATAACCAACTTTCATCTACTTGTTATAAACAACATTTTTCTTCTTCATATATATTAAGGATGTACACATTGCTAGATGTTCTTGGTGCAACTGCCACTAGCTTTCCATTGTCCTTTTTTATGATCTCACATTTTTTACAATCAAGAGTAAGTTTGTGACCCTGATCACATGTCTGACTCACACTTAGGATATTAGGTTTGATATTTTCTACTAGAAGTACATCTTCTTCTTTGGTTTTATTCTTTCCTAAACTGACTGTGCCTTTTCCCAGTATTTTGGCTGACATATTATCTCCAAAAGTCACTTTTCCTTTTCCTTTCTTGTTTAACTTGAGAAATTTTCTTTGATATCCATCCATGTATTTGGAGCATCCACTGTCTATATACCATTGAAACCCTTGATTTATCGCATATAAGGCTACGTTGCACTATGTTTTTGTTTTCTTCCATACTTTTTTATTATTCAAAATATTTATCTTTTTATCATATTTTGGCAATCTACATTCACTAGATTTATGACCATAGTTTTTGCATTTGTAGCATTCAACATTGTAGTATTGTAAGGGAGATAAGGAGTTATAGTTTCTTCTTTTTAGCATTATCCTTATTATTTCCATATCTTTGAACATTTCTTGGATTGTAATCTCTATAAGCTTTACAGTGTATTTCTGTATGCCCAAAATTTTTGCAGGAATAACAATAGCCAAGTAAGATATATTGATTTATAATGGAGGGATTCCTTTTGATGATTGTGTTCTCTTTGTTGTCTTTTTCATTAGTAGAAGGTGCAAATTTTTGTTTATATGGGATAGTTTCAAATGGTATATTTTTTGTTTTCTTTTGTTTTCTTTTTATGGGCTTCTTAAGAACATATGCATAGATGATTTTTTCATTTTCTTGTTCTGTAGAGGGATCATATCCTAGTCCTGTCTTATGATTTGATGATCTTTGACTGCTAAGAATGTTATTCAATGTTTTTTATTTGTTTTCAAATTTATACTTAATATCTTATTTTTCTAGTTTCCCTTTGAGTTGAACTATTTCATCCTCCAATATCTTACACATTTGTTGTTTTTCACTGAGTTCTTTATTCAATATTTCTTATTTTCTTTTGGTTTCTTGGAGTTGATTTTTTAACTTAATAATCAATTGTTATAACTCATTGATGGTTTTGGAAACTTCCTTCTCTCTTGATTTGGTAGCTTCTTCAATCTCTAGAAGCTCTTCCCTTAGTAACTTGCTTTTGTTTTTAGTTTTTCTTAGTTCTTCAATTAAACAAAGGAATTATTCTTCAAAGTTCACTTCTTCTTCATCTTCCGAATGATTATCATCTTAAATTTTTATTCCCATAAATATAATCTCTGACTCCACTTCTTCATTTTCTTCCGATGATCTATTGTCTTCTTGGGTAAATAATGTTTTCTTTTTCTTGTAGAACTTCTTTTCATCATTAGTTTTTCTTTTCTTTTGATTTTTGAAGGTTATTTCATCATCACTTTCCTCCTTCTTAGGATAGGGACATTTATTGACAAAGCGTCCAATCTTTCCACAATTGAAACATATTAGAGGAATATTTTCTTTGTATTTCCTAGTTCCTTTCTTGAGTTTCTTTATGAAGTTGGAAATTTCTTCATCAGATATATTTGAAAACTCATCATTGTTCTTTTATCTCTCCGCATATTTTTTTAAATGCTTTAAAGGTTGTTTCTCTTTTTGATGGTTTTTCATTTCATGTTCTCATCTCATATGCTGTAAAAATTCCATGAAGTTGATCTACTGTGAGCTTGTCAATTTCTGGCCTATCTTCAATTTTAGAAATCTTGGCATCATATCTCATAGGCAATGGCCTTAATATATTTTGTAGAATAGGTTTATAGATAAGTTCTTCTCTTGCTACTCTGATTGAATTAAATACCTCATCTACCCTATGAAAGTACTCAACAATGTTCTCTTCTAATTTCATTTTCAAATTTTCAAACTGAGTTATATAGGTTTTTAGTTTTGCTTCTTTGACTTTGATATCTCCTTCATATACAACTTCCAATTTGTCCCAGATTTCCTTAGCAGACTTACAATACATAACCTTGACACATATAAAATTTGTCAATCCTCCTAGAATGACATTAACTCCTTTGAGTTGTCATTGCAACTTTTCTTTCCTGCAGTATCTGTGGGTGGATTGGTTGGTGCAGTGTAACCATATATAATAGATTGCCAGACATCAAAACAAAGACCCAATAGGAATATGTTAATTCTTATTTTCTAGAGAGCATAGCCACCTCCATTGAACAATGGTGCTTTGTTGGAAGGCATTCCCTCTTGTTGATCCATTTCTTTTAGGATAAAACTTCCAGTTATTAGATTGTATTGAAGATACTTTTATTTGATATTTTATTGATTACCAAAATAGATCAACAATGGACATGTATTTAAAATCAATTATATAAATATAGTTAACAAGAATTACAAGGTTTTATAAAGAATAGTGAGGGACATCAATCCTTTTTAGAGCACCAACTCTAGGATACACAAATACCCTTCTTCAAGGAACCAACCCTAGGAAGCACCAACCCCCTTGTTTTTAGGGCACCAACCCTAGGAAGCAAAAACTCCCTTGTATTTAGGGCATCAACCCTAGGAAGCACCAAATCCCTTATATAGTAAAGGATATGAATCCTTCCTTGCTCCTCCCTTCCACACTCATTGTGTTAGTATCCTCAATTCCTCTTATTGAACTCTTCTTCTATTTTGATATTCTGATCTAAATTGCAGAGACACTTCTTATTCATCGTTATTTCTTGCTTATATAGTATTCCAATTGTTGTGAGCATTGAAGCATTGTGTCCTTTTGTTTGGAAAATTGCACCTCTTCATTTAAGTTAGAAATAATAACCAGGGATTATTTTAAGGATGAACATTTATTTTAAAATGTAGAAACCTTGGCAAATATTAAAATCTTTGATATGTTCATTATAAAATGTTTGGCGATACTTTTGTAAAAATATTCAAATTTCTAAGGATTTTATATAGTTTGCATAAAATTTTGGTGATTTCTAAGGTAAAATAATTTTATCCTATAGAATTTGGGTGAATCATTTTTAGAATAGTGAATATTGTTTTGGGAAAAACCATGGAAAATTAGCATATGAGCGAAATTTAGCCCCTAAAATTTAGTATTCCAACTTTCACGATTGTTTTTCTTCCATTATTATTCACACATTATCATGAAAGTTTTTTGATTTAGTGAGAGGGATTTTCATAAATCGATCACAGAAATGGATCAATTTCATTTTAAATCGATCCCATGCCTCTTGATTTCATTCTCAAATTAAGTTGATCATATATTATCTTTTTAATGCATTGCAAGTATTGTATTACTTAAGATAAATTGGGACAAAGTCTCGATCCTTATCTGGTTCAATGTTCCTTCTTGACCAAGATCAAATTATTATTCTGTGTGTTAAATTTTGAATAGAAACACCTCAGGACCTCTATTCCATACCACCACAGTGTTTATATTATGGTAGTTGTGGGAGGTATTTTCCTCCATGTGTAAACCTGACGAGAATATAATATTTTGGGAAGCAAGAAGAAACCATAATGAGTTGGCCAATAACCGTAGAATACATGTCAGCTCAAGATTATAACTTGTGTTAGGTTATTAGCCTCCAAGGGAAGAAGTTGTCCAGAAGAAATAATATATACTGAACAAAAAGATACCCAAAATGAGAAGTCAGCCTAGGCAGTTAGCCAGAATTACTATAAATACAGGAGGTCGGTCTTCATTTAGGCAGGCAGTATCATAATTACAGAGCAACACTTGTGCGCACTACAGTGCCCAGTTTTGTGTGTAGGTTTGGAGGAGAGATTCTATTGCAGCTGCTGTAGCTAGCAGATCACATTTGGCTTAGACTATCTCTTGTTTAGGGTTTGGACTATCTAATCAGCTCTTGTTGGTGTGCTATCCTTGTGGAAACGAGTGGTACACATTGTTTGGATATCTATCCTAGGGTTTGCTTCGGGAGTGATTCTCTATCAATTTTAAGGTGCTCAGAGGGTGGATTCAACCTATGGTTGGGTGATAATAGCGATATTGTCAATGGTAAAATGAGCACATCCATTATATTCTAACAGGTTATGGGCCCACACCTCCTTCATTCAATTTAACCACTAGAAGGAAACATAGCTGTAAGGATATTAAGCTCGTTGAAGAACTATTGCTAGGGTTTCTAGCAGGAGTAGTCACCATAGCACTGTCGCTAGGGTTACTAGCAGGTGCAATTGAAGAAACTCTAATCCTCTCGTTGAGGAACCTTAAGTGAAGGGATTGACCTAATTTCTGAATAGATTAGTGCAGCCTAGCCTAGCACATATCCTGGTATTCTCAGCAAGCCAATACCTCAAGTTTGAGTTTTTGGTTAGATCTAGGGTTGACCAAGTCAAAGTAGCCATGACATACTTTATGAAGTCAGAAAACTAGTTAGACGGAGCTCCTAACTTCAGAGAATGGAAGACAAGGATTAACCTCATCCTTGCCAATAATAAAGTGTTTGATATCGTGAAAGGAAAGCTCGTGGAATGAGCATTTGAAGAAAGAAAAGAGAAGGAACCACAAAACATTGTAGTTATGGAGAAGTTAAAAAACGGTGACATCAATGCTATGAGTATGATAGTGGAATCTATAAAATACCACTTGATACCCTACATCTCCCATCTTGACTCATCGAAGAAGATGTATGATGCCCTAATAAACCTCTTGTCAGTCAGAAACATTGGACAAATAATGAGTCTAAAGAATGATCTTCGTGACATGAAGATGAATGATGATGATGTCATAACATAATACTTTGCAAGGATCTCCTAGTTAAGACATCAACTACAAGCCATTGAAGAGATCATTTCAGAGAAGGAATTGGTAAACATAGTACTCAATGGTATTCCCAAGACATGGGATGCATTTTTCGAAAGAATGAACACAAGAAAGGAGTATCCTACATTTGAATAACTTTGGACTTGTTGTGCTCAAGAATAATCTAGGATTAGTGAAAAAGAGAAACCCTAAAAGAAGTACAATAATCAATCCTTCACAAAAAGATTCAATAATTTCAGGAACAAAAGGAAGTTTGGTTCAAGGAGGAAGACAAATGAAGAGAAAGATATTTCAGAAGTACAATGCTTCAACTGTCAAAAGTATGGTCACTACAAGAATCATTTTCCCGAGCTAAAGAAAAGGAAGGAGAAACAAAAAGCATCACTTGCCGAAGAAAAGGAACCTACAAAGAAGACTAAGCAGGATGAAAGAGACTTCCTATTTTGAAGGTAACAATACTCTTCTTAGTTCTTGTACATATCTTGTTTGCATATCTTGTATATCTATCTCTTAGAAGATAATATGTTCCAAGAAGAACTATACTTATGGAAGAACAACAAGATAAGGATTTCTATTATTATACAAGCTAGATAATACACATGAAAGGATGAAATACAACAAACAAATCATGTGGAAGCTATTACAAGATAAGACGAAATAAGAATGAATCATGAAGAGACTTAGAAGAAACAAAGACAGAAAGAAGTCAACAATCAAGAGGAAATTGAAGAAAGACTTATGGCGTTTTGAAGAAGACAATAAGATGGAAGTGTGGACTATGTTAGATGGGGGGGAGGCAATTATACGCACTCATACATGAAGCAAGGATTAGGAGGGAGTGAATCCTATAATCCATTGAAGATGATGAGGTATATATCCATGGTAGAAGCCATGAAAGGCAGTATGTTTTCAGTTCAAACTCAGACGAAGTCTTCTTCGAAGAGAATCCTTAAAGTATCCCTGGTTGTCCATCCACATCAATGATTCTATAATGAAAGGAAGAAGTGGAATCTTTAGGGCATGGAATCTATAAGAAACTCCATGGACCCAAGAGCTAAAGAAAAACATTAGGAAGAACATGAAGATTCCAAGAAAGAAAGAGAATCCAGAACAACCAGTCATTGTATTAAGAATCACAAGATCACCAAACTAATATGAACTCAATAAAAGCAATCAAGTAGAGGAACTAAAAGTTGTGATGAAGAACAGTGTAGATATATGCAAGCATTGGAAGATCCAGAACTAGAGGTTCTCCCAGATGGAGGGAGAAGAATATGATGATTACTTGTTCCAATAAATCAGACATACCTCTACATGAGTCTTTATATCATCCACAATATCCATGGGATGGTCTTCTACATCAGATAAATGCAAAGACTGTTCTCCAGAGCAATTTAAAAAAGAGCATATGAAGATCAACCTCAATACTTTGAAGCATACCAGAAAGAGATCCTTGTATGCAGATAGAAGAAGATAACTTGGTGGAGAACCTCTAGTGCACAACAAAAGCATGGTGAAGATTTTCTATAATAGAGATATTGTATCAAGATGATTACTCAGAAGATCAGATCTCATGATGACAGCAGAAGTGCCACATGGATAAGTTCCAGTTTTCCAACAATGATATACTTTATTGATCAGAGATACATGAATCCTTAAGAGAAAACCAGTGTTCCAGACCAAAGTACATTTAAAATCAAGCATTACATTATCTGTGATGAAATACAGAAAGGAGAAAGTGGTTCTCCAATACATATCTGCCCAGATGAGTAGATAAGCAAACATTTTTGGTAAATCTTTTGTCCAAGATGAAAGAGTTTGCATACTCAAGATGGAGATCGTGGAGACAAAATCCTTATTGAAAAAGGAAGATATGACTCCCAGGTTGGGAGGGAGCACTGATGTATTATTGATTGATGGACAGTCATTTTTCAGTTCAAAAAATAGTCCAGGATGAGCAGTTTCTTTCTAGTTTGGAAAGTGGATTGAGATTTCTGACAGAAAGACATTTTCCAGTTTGGAAAATGGTCCAGATTGTTGATGTACCATAGACAATGACTTCCCATTGTGGTTAACATGGGAAGTGGTCTATGGGAGTCTCTCTTCTTGAGGGTTACTTAAGAAAATTAGCCCACCTCACCAGACAATGATTTATCATTGTGGTTAACATGAGGAATGGTCTATTTTGGAGGTTGGTGCAAGACAACCATTTCCTCTTTTGGTTAACATGGGAAATGGTCTGGGCATTCATTCCTTAAGGATGATTCATTCTCTCTAGGATGCACTTTGTTTAGTGCTGGAAGAATGGCCCAGGGTGAGGAATGGTCCAGGTTCAACAATCAGGGATAGACATTTCTTAGGGAAGACTCATTCTTTCCACGTTACACTTTGTTTAGTGTCGGAGGAATGGGCCAGGATGGGGAATGGTCCAGGCTTAGAAAAATCAGGATAGTTATTCTTCCTTGCTTGAGAAGAATAGTCTAGATAGCTCATCATTGATGTCTTATATTCTTTAGAGAAGATACTCTTCCAATATATCACAAATGTGAGTGGAATAATGGCCCAGATGATACAATTTATATTATAACATTGTTTCTATGTAGGTTGATATCTCTAGACAATATACTACTATGGTGGATGTGTTCAACTATTTGATCAAATACCTGTGTGCTACTTGGTGTGGTAGTGTAGCACTAGATTGTAGTTGTGTACTACTATGGATAGACATAGTTGTGTTCTATTGAATGATATTGTTCTGATTACCTTGAAGAATATCAACAGTGTTGAAAATGATTACCAACTAGATGGATGATCAATGAATAGAGATTTCCCAGACAGAAAATGGTTCAGAACATTTATTCTTCTAGATTAGAAGAATGGATCTTGTGTCACTCTATGAGTGAACATCATGTATGATTACTCAGATAGAGTACGTTTCCAAGAAATCACACAGCTAGTGACACTGATGGTGATGATGGTGCTCATGATCTAGTCATGAGATAGTCTATACAACTATGTTGATGCTATTGGGTGAATGGTATGTTTGTGCTCAAGACCATTACCTGTAATACCTACCTATCTAGGAGGGAGTATTAATATTATGGTAGTTGTGGGAGGTATTTACCTCCATGTGTAAACCTGACGAGAATAGAATATTCCAGGAAGCAAGAAGAAATCCTAATGAGTTGGCTAATAACCCTAGAACACATGTCGTCTCAAGAAGATAACTTGTGTTAGGTTATTAGCCTGCAAGAGAAGAAGTCGGCTAGAAGAAATAATATATACTAAACAAACATATACCCAGAATGAGAAGTCAGCTCAGGAAGTTAGCCATAATTACTATAAATACAGGAGGCCAGTCTTCATTCTGGCAGGCAGTATCAGAATTGTATAGCAGCACTTGTGCGCACTGCAGTGCCCAGTTTTGTGCACAGGTTTGGAGGAGAGTTTCCATTGCAGTTGTTGTAGCTAGTAGATCATGTTTGACTTGGAATATTTCTTGGTTAGGGTTTGGACTATCTGATCAACTCTTATTGGTGCACTATCCTTGGGGAAATGAGCACTACCCTTTGTTTGGTTATCTAGCCTAGGGTTTTCTTCTGGAGTGATTCTTTGTCAAGGTTAAGGTGCTCGGAGGGTGGCTTCGGCCTATGTTTGGGTGATAATAGCGATATTGTCAATGGTAAAATGAGCACATCCATTATATTCTAACACACATGTGGTGGCTAAGTGTTAATCTGAATGATTTCTTAATAACTTATCAAGATTGACAGTTGTGTTTTATTTTCACATTGAGATGGACGGTTCTCATTCACTTCGGAACTTGTCCCTTTGACACATCGAGACTCCACCCTTTGTATTATTTTAATTATTCTGGAGAAAATTTTGTCAAACTTCTTATCAACACTTCCCTGCTTAATAACCTTCACATGTACAGGAGTTAGGACCATTGGCTTAGGCCAAACAAGGATCTTTCTCTTCTCGTATTCAGCTATTCGTGACTCTAGGACTTCGGGCTACTTAAACTATGAAGTAGTTCAATCCCTCTGAAGGTTTAGCTACAGAATAATTCATAACACAACGATGACCGCCTATTGTTGGTTAACATCTCATGCTTCCTCTACGCTTGATCTAACGGTCATGAGAGAACTTGGAGGATATTATATCAATGAACAACATTAGTTCACGACTTTTCCCTTCGATGCTTCGGGTGGTTGCTGGTAGGAGAAATTGCATATCCCCTAAGGGCATACTCCCACAGTGACTTAACTTGTTGACGTCACTATTGATGTGGCACTAGTTGAGTGGTTTCCTCATGTCACCTAGATTTATGAATTACGTATACCTAAAGTGTCAGCTGGACCTTGAAATTTGTCACCATCTGATTGCGCCATGTGTCCTTTCTAACATGGTCTTCCTGATGTGGATATCCTGACATGTCATATGTCTTTCTTCTTTGGATAATTACTCTATATCAAACGGTCTATTTTTCACCTAATTTCTTGATCCAATGACCCTCATTCACTTTGGGACTTCGGGGCTTTGGCCTTGAGGTGAACTTACATGTTTAAAACCCTTTTTTTGTTAATTGGTCAACGTCAAAGTTGACCACAATTGGACCTGCCTATCATCATCCAAAAATCACCATGCATTTTCCAGATATGATGGCCCTCATTCACTTTGGAAATTCGGGGTTCTGGACTTCAGGTGAACTTACATGTTCTTGTCTTCTTTTCGCCGTAGTGGTTAGCGTCGGAGTTGACCATTTCCTTCCCTTTATTTTGATCCGACTGTTCCCATAGTTCACTCCAGATCAACAGTTGATGACAGTTCATGAATTTAGGGCTTCGGCCTTTGGGTAAGCTTACCTGTGTTGGGATTATTTTCACCGGAGTGGTCAGTTCCATATTTGACTGTCTCATTTCCTTTACTTTGATTTGATGGTTCTAATGCTTTCACTCCAGATCAATGGTTGACAGTAGTTCCTTTAACATGAGACTCTGAGATATTTTTGGCTTACAATGTACTTCCACTAAACTCCATCGGATGATTGAGAATTCATCTGAAGTCCCTCCTTGATCTAATGGCTGGCGTGACTTCATGAGTTCGTTCCTTTGCCTTATCTTCAATGTCCTGATAGCCTTTCTGCAATGCACTCTCCCTTCTAAGATTTGATTAATGTCCTTCCTTATGAGCTTTGGTTTTATACTGAATTCTTCTACACCATGTTGACATCAATGACAATATCGTAACACTGTGTTCAATCGATGTAAATAATCTAGAAAATCACAATCCAAGGAACAAGATTAAAGAGCTAGAACAAAAGCTAAATAACAATTTGGCCCTAAATAGTTTGGATGGTAAATAAATATAAAAGACATCAAAGAGGAAATTAATAATCTTATAGAGTTAATCCATCAACATAACAAAGGATCCTTGAACCTCATAATTTTTTGTTTAAAAGAGAAGAAATATTAGGACATTCTAGCACTAGTCAAGGTAGAAATACAAAATAAATTACAAATTAAAACAACTTGTCTCATAGAAGAAAAGAGGTTGGGAAAAATAATTGAGCATAAATATGGGTTAATTTGTGTTAACAGAATATATACTAACCATAAATAAGACATAGTCACCTACAAATCCTAGTTTAAAAGGGTCAATAATAATATTTATAAATAAAGACCTCATTCTAGAAGACCAAACTAACTTTAGAAAAATAATTAAGAAAAGTTCATATTAATAGAACCTAATAATATTGAAAAATGATGATAAAATTTCCTATTTTTTGTAATATATTTGTCATTTTCTAAAAGTATTATTAAATTTAAAAAATAGTTTATATATTTAAAATTAAAAATTAAAACAAATTGGTCGTACTATTTTGAAGAGGAAAAGATTAATTTTAATATATGTTTTTTTTTTTGCATAAGAAAGTAACTTCTATATTAATATTTATAGAATTTACATAAGAGTTAAAATTGTTTCAATGCCGAGAGAGACCATGGCAATATATTGTGATAAAAAAACCAAAATATATGCCCGCCCTAGTGGGGAAACTAGGCCTGAGATAGAAATATACGTTTTATAGTCTGAAAATAATGAGTGCCATAGAGTTTTACATTACTCCTATCAATTCTAACAACATATAAAACTAGATATGAAAAAGGAAAACAAAGATTGAAAAGATTGCGACCACTAGACATGAGGAACCTAGGAAGATGATGGGTCAAATCCCTCTCTGCACACAACTATAGTTGTATATTCGACATTGTACGAACCCCTAATAGGAGTATGGAAGACGCCTCCACAACAACATTCTATCCATATCATCGCCTCTACAAGATAAACATTTCAGTCTTCAAGCAGTTCCATTATGCTCTTGAGTTGAAAAAGATCCTCATCTTTCAACAGAATGTTGAGGGCCACTATAGTTTTGGTGTGACAATACAATTCCAAAGTTGGGTAGAATTTTGAATTCCTAGTCCTAGTGAAAATAATATTAGGAAACAATCCTCCAACCTATTGTTTCACCTCTGAATCATCCTTGAATTACCATATCAAATGAACCTCAACTTCCAAATATAGCATGGAGGCCTTGTCCTCATCCAACACAAAACCATCATAAAAATCAACAACAATCATCAATACCTTAGCAACCCAAGATGACCCCACAGAGGAGGTGAGAGGATTTTGAAATTGGGGTTTCATGACTAAATGAGATAAAGCTATTATAAAACCAAATGAACTGCTTGAGACACCACACCAATTCCAAACTTACCAAATCCAAGCAGTGTACAGAGTTTGACAATGATTATTCATCTCTTATTAGTCTAATATTCTATTGTCTATGAGTTGTACCTTGCTCTCATACTTCCTACTTTCCATCAAGGTTAGCATAATGCAGGATTGTGGGAACATATGGAGTCTCATGTAGAATATCACCCTGGCAGTATTGAATGTTTCCATGATCAATTATTTTATCATCTCTCTGCTCAGGTACATACTTTTCATCATCCTCCTCATGCGAGTTAAGTTGGATGTCGAGCCCAACCTCCTAACACTCCCCTTCATAAATACTACTTGTCTGGTGAGCTCACAAGGGTAAATTATGCAAATTCTCTATAGAGGGTCGAGTGAAAAGCGAGTTGACGGGTGTATGTCATGCAGGGTACATGAAGCCACCGATGGTATTGGGTCAGGGGCCAATGGATCCATGGAAGCCACGTTTGCAATGTGGAAAGTGGAAGCCCCATCCGAGGGGAGAGATCAACTTGTGCTAGAGAAAAACAAGATTGCTTCCCAGACATAATCAACAAACACCAATGGGTCATCATAGTTGGAATTGGCAAGGATATTCTCCAATTTTTTGGTATCCCATTTAACATGGGAGGGGACAAGGTCATATATGCTTGGTAAAATAGAGTCTAGGAGATCAATCAGAGATTATAAACACCAATGGGTGGAGATATTGGAGAGAGAGGAGCCCCATTGAAGTTTAGTGAGTATGTGAATTATAATCTTGGAATCTCCTTCCAAAATCAGATGAGAGATTTGAAGCCCAAGGGAAATTTGAAGGCCTTATGTGAGGGCCCATAGTTCTATAACATTATTTTATTTTATGAATAGGTGACCATAGTTGTATAATATTCCTAGAGTTATCTCAAAAGATACCTTGATAATTGGAGGGTCTAGGATTGTCTTTGGAAGTCCCATAAAAACTAATTTTAATGAAACTTGGGGGGGACCAAGATGAGGAGAAGGAAGGAATTCAGGGGAAACCCATGGAAGGAAGTGAGGGTGATGAGGAATATGCCAACCAAGTAGAGAGATGGGGATTCTCTTAGGGTGAACACTTGAGGTATTACAGATCCCATATTTGTTTTGAGATAGTCTCTTCAATATTTTGTTTAATCTTGTTTGATATGACATTCAGAGAGTGGGAGGAATCCTTGAATACTCTCTAATTTCACTCACTCCAAATCTCCCATACTAAGAAACTAGGGAAAATTTTCTATATCCTATCTAGAACAAAAATTTTAAAGTAAGATTATCGCCATGATACAATGGTGGGCTTGATGGATTTCTTGACATGGTTAGATTATAAAAAAGAAATGGCTCCTTGGTTCCATAAGGTGTTGCTAAACAATAATATTTGAGGAGGTGCTCCATGGATTTATCATTTTGATGACATAAATTACATATCGTAGGCCCTGAAAGCCTCTTTTACAAAGATCATTACATGTAAAATTATTCTTGTGAGAAACCTACCAAATAAAGGTAGCTAACTTAGTCCAAATGTTTTCCTTACACATCTTCTTCCATATGTCCTCTTCAGGGAGATCAAAATGATGGGTTTCCATATGGTAAGATTGTTTTAAGGAGAAACTACTTGTAGGATGATAACCCCATATGAGTTCATATATATGGTAAGACACTTTGTTTTTCCTAAGATGGAGGAGGTGCATCATGGAGGATAAAAGGGGATGATCTTGGAGGGGTATGTGGTGAGGGTCAATATACTAGGAATTCCCATCCGAATTTTAAGAAGAAAGAAACAAATAATATTTTACAAGAGGACCTTGAAGACCTTGGGGAGATATTTTCAATAGAAGGAGTCATTGATCTAGCAATAATTTTTTTCCAAGAGTCTTCCTAGAAATGAGCAGATTTCCCATTGTGAATTTCCCAAAAGTTGTGTTGTTGGTTGAACCATCTATTTTTTCAAGCCTTGTTCCAAATAAGGGATCCTGGGGGAACATACAACATTTGAATGAGCTCAGAAGAACTAAACTGATCTACATATTTTTGTTACAAAATATACCCCATAGTTCTCTCTTTTGTGGAATCCAGCTCCACCAGATTTTGTCTCCAAGAATTTTGTTCAGGATTTCAGGATCCCTGAGTCGAGTCCCTTCTTTCAAGTTTTGTAGGAATAAGGTATTCCAGGAAAATACAACCCATTTTTTCTAGGCTTGGGCTCCCTGCCATAGAAAATTCTTATGAAGTTGCATGATCGCCTTGAGAATTCTTTTAGGAGTGGCAAAGGATAAGAATAGATAAAGAGGAATCACTTGGAGAATTGATTTGAGAAGGATGAGGCAACTTGCAATGTATAGAGGGAGAAAGGTCTAGAGGAATAATTTTTTCTTAGTCTTGTAAGGAGATGTTCCCAAGAGTTGTTGTGAACCCATGAGGTGAGTATGGGAACACCTAGACATTTGGATGGAAGGCAGTGATCAAGGTTTATGAGAAGAATGAAATGAAAACACAGATTTATAATATTAACATAGAAGCATAGTGAACAATAATAGATATAAAGTAAAACTTGACTTCTATTTAATAAGAAATATGTTGAAAACTGTAAAATACAGACTAGAAACAAGCTTGCTAGAATGGTGGCAACTTATCTTTGAGAAGAGATTTCGTGGCTATGCTCATTCGCAAGAAGATGACTAAAATGAGTCTTTAAAGGAATTTCTACAAGAAACATGAATTCCAAAACCCTAGACATCCAAAAGCCTAACCCTGGGAGATGAAGTGCCAAAAGTCATGTGATCCCCGTTGGGGTAAGTTAGTACATCAACTTCACGGGGTCATAACTTTTTCATACGATCTTCATTTAGGGTGCATGATAGCTCGTTGGAAAGGTGTTGATGAGGAGTTTAATTTAAGGGGATAAAACTGAGTGTTTGGATATCATTGAGGTGGATGATCATGATTTTTTTTTTAATCCCTCTAAATGTCCCTGGATGTTTGGGACCTGAAAAAGATGCTAAAAATAGTAAGTTGCCAAAACATTGTTTTGAGTTAGTCAGAATAGGTGGGTGGCCACCGAGGTATTAAAGAAAAAAATATGGGAATCTAAATGATTGATAGAAGTTCCAAAATCTTCCGTGAAGTCATCTAGTACTTTCTTGAAGGATAGAGTCTTCCTGAGAAGAATTGATCCCCTCGAGCATAGTTTCATCAGAAAATTGGTTGTGGGTCAGGGGATCAACAGAGTGATGGAGATAAAATCCTTGGATCTTATGATCAGTCATGAAAAATTTGAGACTATGACCCAACCCTTCATCCATATGAATGAAGATGAAAAAATCGAGGGGTTCTCCTTGAAGAATGTCGCGGGAGGGAGAAAGGGGGGGGGAGTAAAATTTATCCGGAGGGAGAAAAAGGTTGAAGAAATCAGAGCCATGATCCATATGAACCAATCATGGTGAAACCCAAAATCCTTCATGATTTACTTGATATACTACCAAATAAGCTTGTCAAAATCCTTAGACATATCCAACTTGATGAGCATGCCTTGGGTTTTGGTAGTTTTTAGGGAGTGAGAAACTTCATGGGATAAAATGATGTTGTCAAGAATTTGGAAACCTTCCACATAACCTAATTGTTCAGGGGCAATGAGGGTGGGAACAAGAGGCTAGACATGCATAACAATGACTTTGGAGATAATTTTGTAAATTGCATTTCAGAGGGAAATAGGGAGGAATTTGTTAGGGTCATCCACTTTCTTCTCTTTAGGGACCAAGATTATGAAGGTGGAATTCATAGCTACAAGAACTCCCAAGATATTTTAGGATTCCTAAACAAGAGCCCAAGCATCAAATTTGATGATTGACTAGTAATAGTGAAAGAAGTCCTAGGTGAAGCCATCATGACCAAGGGCTTTACGAGTAGCCAAACCAAAGTTATCTACCTCTACTTCCTCTAGGGAAATGGGTCGCATTAGAATGGAATTATCTTTCTCAAAGATCATGCAACATATATGATGAGCTATGTAATTAATAAGAGTTGAGCGATCCAGGTAAGGTTTGTGTGTAGCTCCTGAAAAAAAGAGGTTAACTCTTTCCCAATATAAGAATGAGAAGTAAGTTTGTTACCTTGAACATAGATAAGATGGGTGATGCGATTGGAGTGATGTCATTGAATCATGGACTGGTGGAATAAATTTTAATTGTGATCTCCCTCGTTTAACTATTGGACCCACAATTTGTGTCGCCACATGATTTCGTCATTCTTTTTCCTTTCCTCGATTTGATCATCCAAAGATTTTTCTTGCCGAGAAAACTTTGGTGATCTACGATGGGAAACAATCTCTTGCTAAATCACTTCCATTTCGGATTCAAGGAGTCACTAAGCTTGATTTTTTTTTCTTGTTCCATATTTTGATATTTTTCTTGAGGATATTAAGACGTTGTTGTAAGTGATACATGAGTGAGCCATTAACTATCAGGGACTTCTCCTACAAGGTACATTCTAAAGGAATTCCCAATGAGAGCCAACATTTTTCAAACTGAAAGTTTTTTTGTGGGGATTATTGAGGGTATCAAGAGAGAGACAAATTGTCGAGTGATCCAATCCTACAATGGGGAGGATGGTAGCTTCCATGTGCATACTAGAGAGCATGAGGGATTCTGAGATAAAAAATTAATTTGATTTACAGGTCGAGAACCTCCACAAAAATTATTCCTAGTATAAGTGTGATTATTGGTCTCTAAATAAATTAACAATTGTTCATGGATGGACTTCTTGAAAACCAAATGTTATGAATCAAGGTGTCCAAGGCCCCATTTATTTTCCTTTAAAGAGGTAATAATATTATAGTCTCCTGCCATTAACCACAAATGAGGATGGCTTAGTTTTGTAATGTGTTGTAATTGTTGCAAGAACCAAAATTTTTCTCCAAGTTGTTGTGGTCCATAGACATTAGTTATGAACCCCGTGGTTTCTTAACTTACGGGTCAAAACTCTATTGTAATGTTGTGTTTAGTAGAGAAAAAAATCTAGACAAGAATCTTGTATGGATTCGACATGAGTGCTAAAATTCCTACGATGACTGTAGAATCAATAGCCATAGAACATCCTTTTTCCAAATCTTGTATGGATTCGACATGAGTGATAAAATTCCTACGATGACTGTAGAATCAATAGCCATAGAACATCCTTTTTTCCAAAATTTTGTGATAATTTTCCCAAGAACTTATGCCGAACATTTGGTTTCTTGAAGGAGCATTATATCTGGAGATTTTGATTGAAACTTTTTTCATAAAAGTCTGTTGTTACGCTTACTATTCAATCCTCTTATATTCCAAGAGATTACTTTCATTTGAAACTTTGGGAGGGTTGGGACACATATACGATGAGAACATTTTGCCCTGATTTAGCCAGGATGTCACCAAGCTCCTACAAGAGATGAACATTGGGTTTCTGGCCTCTTGTTTTATCCCCATTGGGAGTTTCCTTCAACTTGAGGTTATTGGGTTTCACCTCAAGATTCATATTTGGAGTAGTGGCTCCAGAAGGTCCTGGGGTTTCCCTTCTCATTTTATGTAGAGACATTTGTACTAATTGAATGTGGTCCACGGGGATCATTTTTTGGTCCTATCTCTAAAGTACGTCAACAATGCTTTTCAAATCTATTGCATCTAGTTCCATTTCTTTTGTCTCTATGTCCACACAATTCTCCATGTTATGGAGCATAAGGATGTCCTCTAGGGGCATATCAGAGGGGGAGTCAAAGGTCTTGGGTTTTTTTTGTTCTTTGCAATGGGATGAAAGGTCCTCAAATTTATGACTCTTAGGGTTGTTGGGGGTCAAAATATTCTCAATGATAGTGGTGGAGTCATGGGGGAGAGAGTTGAGGGAATTAGAGATATTATTGAGACCTGGGGTTTTTGAAGTTCCACAAGAACCTTGATGGAAAGGTTTTATGTTTGAATTGCGGTGAGAAGATATCTTGGTGAAATCATCCTTGTCCTTTTCCAGTTCTAATTTAGAGGGCTTGGAAGGATTCAGTAGAGGGAAATCCTGGTACAGATGACCATGCTTATGACAATGATGACAAAGGAAAGGGATGAATTCATACTGGATGGATTGGATCCATTCAATATTGTTGAAGGTCAAGAAGATCGAGTCCAGAATGGGGACAAAGACGTTCATATATATATATATGAATATGCAAGAATATGTTGTGTAGGACCTTGCTTGGTTGTCTTAGAGGACTTGACATAGGTACCAAT
>ML864245.1:0-13368 GCA_009831015.1 Picea engelmannii | reverse complement strand
TTTTTTTTTTTTTTTAAATAAAAATTGAATTATATTTTTTTGGTAAATATTTAAAAATAGTGTTATTTAATTACAATTATTGTTTATATATTGAAGTAAAGGTAAAACAATGCGTTAAAAATGATATTTTCCACTATATTTAAAAAGTATGGAATCATAACTTAATTAGGAACACATAATTATATGAAAAATCTTAATTTAAAAATAAATAAATGGTGTACAATATTTTTAACAATGGATGGAGAATGGAAATATGATTAAAAACGCCATTGAATAAAAATAAAAAACATAGAAAAGTTTGAAAATAGATGAAAAAACACAGTTGAGAAAAATATAATTTTTTTCTTTTTAACAATTTGAAAATAAATGAAAATACAAGCATTTAAAAACAAAAAAACGTGGAAACCTTATGTATAAAAAAATTTAAAATATCAGAAAACCACCTAAAAAAGGACAGGGGTGCTACCTGTAGCACCATTTTTAAAAACGGGGTAAAAAACTTGACCCCCCCCAAAACGAGAACTCTGTAGAGTTCTCGTTAAGTTGATAACTATGTTAACTATGTTTGTTTACTAAGTGTAAGCTTTCTTATCCAATATCATATGTTGATTTCGATGGTCTAATTTGCAGTTGTTATAATTCCTTATTGTTGATATATCACTATTATATGCTGCAATTTTGGTACAACAAGGCTTTTTCCTAATTTCCCTATTGTATTGGGGCTTATTTTATCATATATTATCTTGGTTTCGATTGCCTAACATATGTGTTTCAAGTACTATCAATTGACAAACTTTCCTTGACTCATACCCATCCTCCATCAAGCCTCAATATCTCTTAGTCGTGACCTATAGGAGTGGTTCCTTAAGCTCTTGACCTCTCCCCTTGCAATCCCCCTAGGGTCACCCAGGAAGCCTCCCTTGTGTTAGACTTGTACATCACTAAAACGAGAGGGATATATGTTGAGGTGACAATGATAGGTGTCCCCAGTTGGGTCACACACTTGCTGCTTGGGTTGGGCTTTGTCCAAGCTACAAATTGTGAGATAACATAATGATTTGGAGTACGTGGTAAAACTATTGTTAGATTTTTGCTATTATAAAACAAAATAACACCTTTGGTTTGGTTTCATAACAATGGTGAATAATGACATGTGATTCTATCTTGCAAACATAATTTGTTATCTATATTGCCATTGATATAACTTTGTGGTCTCTTGAAAACCTATGACCTTTTGAGCAAGACTCATTTTCATTTCCAAGCATCACGTTGAATAAACATTGTTTTCTTGTTCATAATTGTCATACTTTTCACTCACACCTAAAATTTTCCCTTTTACTCCGAGAGTGGAAGTGTCAATATTGTCAAAACCTTAGTCAAACCAAGTCTTAGAGCTCCCCTTGTCTACTCAACGATTTTGACTTAGTTTGACCATTAGGAATACCCTCCTTAGGTTAGGAAGCCCCTCCCTTAGCTTTAAAGTGAACAAGAAAGGCCACTGAGGTGAAAGTGGGTGGCTTTCCTAGTAGTTTCCCCTAGGCTCTCCTGTGTAGGGTAGGAATTTCCCTTGAGTGAGAGTTTGAGCAGTAACACACTACTACCTTGACCTTCTTTAGCCCTTTTCCTTTTCCTTCGACATTGGTTTCAAACCAGGGATGATTTTAGGGGCTAAATTTCGCTCATGGGCTAATTTTCCATGTTTTTTCCAAAAATGAGATTCGTTATTTTAAAAATGATTCGCCCAAATTCTATAGGATAAAATTATTTTACCTTAAAAATTGCCAAAATTTAATTAAAACTATACAAAATACTTTGAAATTTGAATATTTTTACAGAAATATCGCCAAAAATTTATAGCTGACATATGAAGGATTAGTAAGATTCGCCAAGGTTTCTACATTTTAAAATAAATTTCCATCCTTAAAATCATCCCTGTTTGAAACACCTATTATGAACCCTCTATCTCAGTGCTCCTATTGAACTATTTCTTCCATCTGTCCTTCCGTAAGAGCGTATTGCGTAGTTCATCAAACTTCAAGTCAAAATTCATAGTGGTGATGTTTAAGGTCTCAATAAAGTGCTTGTAAGAACATGATAATATTTTTAGCGTGATTACCATCATGTCCTCCTCTTTTATCTTCCGACCAATGGTGAGCAATTGTTCTCTGATATCCTTGATTTTGAATAAATGTTGCTATAATGATGCACTCTCATCCATTGTGATCGAAAACAACATATTCTTCAAGAAGAAGGCTCTGAACTTGTTTGCAAATCTTTCAAATGCTTCCAAATCTCTACCGAAGTCTTCTCTGTCTGGATCTTAGGAAGCATTTCATCTATCACTAACAACTTAAGAAACATTACTACTTCTCTCTCTTCTCATCATATTTGTCCTGGTCTTTACCCTTAACTTGTGGTTGGGTATTGTTACCTAGGACAATAGTAGCCAAACACATGTACTAAAAAATGACCGAAATATGTTTCTTCCATGTATTGTAGTTCTTGCTAGAGAAACTTTGGTTTCCTTCCAACATGATGTTGGGTAAAGAGGCCATAGGTACAAGTCAAGAATGCAGAAAAATATATTGAAACAAAGAAAAATGTTCAAAAATACATGTTCTTACCTCCTCAATTGTAAAGTTCCTGACTTGGCTAGTCTAGGAAACACTACTAATGTGTGTGTAGGATTAATCATTTACATCATATAAATGATCATACAAATAACAAATGCGACAAAGGAATGCAAAGTTTATATTATGATATCTCTGTGAGGTACAAAGGTTGAATGCGGCTAAATAAAATGAATCACTTGGCTAGATCAAAAGACAAAAGGATCTTAGCCAAAATACAATAAGCAAACTAAATGATAATACCCGATAATATATGAAAGCTGTGGGATCAATGGATGAGATGGAACTATGGAAACTCATATAGTAACTGCTGGAAGTCTGGAAAGTTCACCTTGGCGGCTATACCTCTCGGAATGGCCTGGAAACTGTCCCAAATGGTGCGCCCTGCTTTAGCTCCCTAGCCTGGTAACTGACTGACCCCTCTGCTAGTGGGTCTAGACCCCGGATGGATTCCCCTAGGGGAATGTACCCCTCTCTCACTAGAAAAATGCGTCCTAGTGATTCCACCGTCGAAATCGGATGAGATGTATCTCAAAATGATCATCTTGGTCTACTGGGAAATGGGTCGAAAGGGTTTCCCTGAATCTGATCTGATGTTCGCTCGGGAACCCCAAATGTGTCTGCCAAAAGTGTCGCACTTCCAAGTCTACAAAATTCACCCCAGATGATTCCTCCATCAGAATATGACAAGGAACTAGGCAAAAGATGTGTCTTGCCTTCCTCTCAACTGGGTCGGAGGGGAATCTCTGAACTCTCCCTGGATGGGACAAATCGATTCTCTGAACCTCCTTAGGAGCTACGCCCTCACCCTGGATAAATGCGCCCTTGCTGCTGGACCCTGCATAACTGCTGCTGAAGAATGATGGAAGACCTGTGTGATCTTCCCAGTGACTAGGGTGTGTCTCTCAACACTAAAATCAACCAACTGGTGTCTTCCTCCTGGAATCCATTGAACTATCTCTCCTGAGATGCGCCTCCCTCCTCAATGACAAGTCATAATCTGCATAATAATGAATTAGGTCGCTGACTCTTCTCTTATAGATTTCCAAAACCCTAATTCACTGTTGACTTCTAATTTTAGCTCATCTGTTCTATTTTTAGCTCATAATGACTTAAAAGTGCTTTTAACCATTTTTAGCTCAATGTCACTTTCCGAACATAACACCTTTGATTGGAGTGACCTATAGTAACCCTGTTTACCCCTTTTCTGGCCCTGGCTATAGTCTAACAGGGCAGTTTAGACCATTAAGCCTCCTCTTTGGAGCTCCTATTTGGAAAGGGACATTACAATACTCCCTTCCCGAAATTGCTTGTCCTCAAGCAATACCAGTCCAGGGTGCTGCAACAACTTCTCGCTCTCCCAAGTAACGTCCTCTACTGGAAGCCCTCTCCATATGATCAAACACTCTATGATGACCCGACTCCTAATTTTCCACTCCCGAAACTCCAAAACCTCCTCCGGAACCAACTCCAAATGTCCCTCTTCATCCAATGAGGGAAGATCCTCTAATGTGCTAATGAATTGTCCCACTGCCTTTTTGAGGCAAGATACGTGGAACACATTATGAATCTTTCTCCCCTCTAGAAGCTCTAACTCATAAGCAACCTCGCCTACTCGGCGCATGATCCTATAAGGGCCATAAAATCTGGGCTTGAGCTTCTTGGCCCCACTCTTCTTCAGAGATGACTGTCTGTAAGGTTGGAGTCTCAAAAAAACCAAATCCCCAACCTCAAAGCTGCGCTCAATCTTGTGCCTGTCTGCACTGATCTTTTGTCGGTTATGTATCGTCTGCAGGTTCTCTTTCAACAACTTGAGAATCTATTGACTCTCTATGATCCAATCCTTGGCCTTGGGATCTTTGCTCTCCCCAAAAACCAAGTCTACCAAAGTGGGAGCATCATATCCGTACAATGCTTGGAAGGGTGTCATACCAATGGACATGTGGAAAGTGGTGTTGTAGCAATGCTCTCCTAGATGTAGCCACTTTAACCATGTTCTCTGTTGTCCACCTACATAGTTCCTCAAATATCCTTCAACCCACTTGTTGACAATCTTGGTCTGCCCATCTGTCTGAGGGTGATAGCTGGTGCTGGCTGTCAGCTCTGTCCCCACCAACTGAAACAACTCTCTCCAGAATGTCCCCATGAACCGACTTTCCCTGTCACTGATGATGTTCCTCGACAACCCATGAAGTCTGAAGACCTCCCTAAAGAATAGCTCGACTACCTACCTGAAATATGTCTTACTCTGTCAGTATGGAATAGAAGTGAGCAAACTTGGTCAATCTATCGACCACTACATAGATATAATCCTTACCCTGGACCTTGGGTAGGCCTGTGATGAAGTCCATCGATATAATCTCCCATTTCTGCTCTAGAATGGGGAGTGGATGAAGCAGCCCTGCTGGAAGAGCTCTGACTTGTTCTGCTAGAAATTCACACACTCATTGACGTGTCTCATAACATCCTGTTTGAGGCCCTTTCATGAGAACCTCTCCTTGATCTGTCTGTAGGTTTTGAAAAACCCCTAATGGCCTGCTAGTGGTGAATCATGAACTGTTGTGAGGATCTTCTTCTTGAGCCCCGAATCTGGCACCAAGTAGACTTTATCCTTGTAGAATATGGCATCGTCAATGACCCTATACCTATCATCCTGTATCTTTCCATCCATCACCTCACAAGCGAACTTGTTCTTGGAATATTCCACTAACAAGTGGGATTTCCAATCTGCTGAAATCTCCATCAAAGAATAGGCCGCAGGTCTCCTCGATAGTGCATCAGCCACAATGCTCTTCTTTCCCTTGACATACTCTATGTCGAAGTTGAATGCCTATACCTTCGTCACCCATTTCTGTTGGTGCTCACTAAGTTCCTTTTGCTCAAGGAAATACTTCATGATGTTGTGATCTGTCTTGACCATGAATTTGTTGCCCAACAAATATTGTCTGAATTTGGTCAAGGCATGCATGATTGCCAACATCTCCTTATCATAAATGAAATACAACCTCTCAGGTTGATTGAGATTCCTGCTCTCGAATACAATGGGGTGTCCTCCCTGCACAAAACTGCCCCGATACTCTCGCCGGATGTGTCACACTCTAGTACAAATGGCAAGGTGAAGTCTAGTAACGCCAACACTGGACAAGTGCTCATGACTTCCTTCATGTGATCAAAGGATTTCCGTGATTCCTCGATCCATATGAAAGCCCCATTCTTAGTAAGATCCGTCAGTGTTGCTCCAAGTTGAGAAAAACCTCGGACGGATCGCCTGTAATAGTTGCATAGCCCGAAGAAACTCCTCAACTCTGTTAAGTTCCTGGGCGTTGTCTAGTCCAGAATGGCCCTGATCTTTTCCTGGTGCACCTGTACTCCCTATGCACTAATGATATGGCCTAAGTAAAGCAACTCTGTCATACCGAACTCACACTAGGACTCTTTGGCATATAATGATTGTGCCTTCATGATGCTCAATACCTCATCCAAGTGCCTCATATACTCCTGCCATGTCTTGTTGTAGACCAATATGTCGTCGAAGAAAACCAAGACTGATTTCCTCAACTGATCCCTGAATATGTGGTTCATGCAAGACTGGAATGTAGCGGGTGCATTGGTTAGCCCAAATGGCATAACCAGGAACTCAAAATTTCCAAAGTGACATTGAAATGTTGTCTTCTCTATGTCCTACTCTCGGATGCTGATCTGGTGATACCCAGAGCGTAGATCAATCTTTGAGAAGAAAACTGACCCATGTAGTTCATCCATCAACTCATCAATGCGTGGGATAGGATACCAGTTCTTGATGGTTTTCTTGTTCAAGGCTCGATAATCAATGCACATCCTCATGGTGCCATCCTTCTTCAGAACTAAGACAACTAAAGAAGCCAATGGGTTGTTGCTCGGTCTGATGTGTTCCATCGCTAGAAATTCCTTGATTGCCTTCTCTATCTCATCCTTGAACTTCCTAGGATGACGATAGGGGGGGGTGATCATCGGTTTGGCCCCCTCTTCCAACTCAATGGTGTGCTCAAACCCCTTGTCAGGTGGTCTCCCTAGTGGAATCGACTCAAAAGCATGTTTATGTTATCCCAATAAATTCTTGATCTCTGTATGATACTGTTGTCGACCCTTTGAATCCTTCCGCGTAGTGATCAAACAAGCGGCATATGCTACCTCCCCATGTCTAAATATCCTCTCCATCCTCTTGGCTGAAACTGTCCTGGGTGCTCCTGTCGACATACCTCTTAGAACAACCTTCTTCCCGTCATGGTATCTGAATCCCATCTCCAAGGTTTGGTAATTGGTTGTGATTTTTCCCAAGATAATCATCAACTAGACTCCCAACACCACATCTGTGTCAGATAGGTCAACCACATAAAATGTGTCTCTCACTGTGTAGTTGCGTAACTTTACCTCCAAGTTTGGGACTCTGTCTAGACACTCCACTGTGTGGCCATCTGCTACTGCAAAATCAAACCCCTCAAACTCCTCTGTCTGAAGTGCCTTTCTCTATACTAGTGAAACATCGATGAAGTTGTGGGTGGCCCCACCATCTATCAGAGTGATTGCTCATTGCCCCTGAATAGTCCCTATGATATGGAGGGTATCATACTTGGGAACACCAGAAAGGGTCACTATGACTCCTCCCTTTGCTGGTTTCCTCCTGTTAGCCTGCTCAGGTGGCTGTGGGACTACTGGAGGATGGGCTCCTGCTAGTGTCGGTGGTCTATGGAGAGGATGCTCCTTTGCCTGTGATGACTCCTCCTCCGAGCTAGTGGATCCATTGTCCTGCTCCTCCTCCTCACTGTCCACACTATCTGTTGCCACCTCAATATAGTGAATCTCTCCCTTGCCCATGCACCTGTGTCCTGGGACCCAAGGGTCTTTGCAGTTGACAAAGCTTCTTCCTCATAAGCTCTTGCCTAGTCTCATCCAAATTCTCCTTGCCCTTCCATTCTCTCTGGAATGGCTTCTTGTCTCGATCCTTCTGGGGTACAAAGGGTTTGAAAAAGGTTTTAGTCTTTGGCACTGAGTCTGCCAAATCTCGAGTGCAAAGAATGGCATCCTAAAATGTGGGAGGCCTGTATGCCTTCACCCATCCTCTCAAAGGCTCTGTGAGTCCCTCTGTGAATAGAATGATTATCCTGGGCTCTGATATATCTGTCACTTCCATGAATATTCACTGAAACTCTGTGATGAATGCCTCTGTTGTGCCAGTTTGTCTCAACTGGGCTAGATCCCTGAAGTGGATCTCGGGATCCCTCCTGTCAAACTTGTCCATGAGCCTCTCTGTGAACTCCCTCTAGGAGGTGATGCGACTATGTCCCAATGTCACCAATCAATGATACCACCACTCATGCACCTCACCCTCCAAGTGTAAGGCCGCGAAACTGATGGCCTCTATCTCAGTCATCTGATTGAGATTGTAGTATGTGTCTAGCTTCTGTACCCAAGCTCTGGCGGTGCATTTGGACGATCCGTCGAAAGAAGGTATGGTGATTTTACCAACATTTCGGATGAAATCCATGTTATTCCCCTGCTGTTGTTGCGTTCCTCCTCTCCGTGGCTCTCTGGGGCAGTTCCTGAGTTTGAATCCACAGTACTCGACTAGGGTCATGTCTTAATGGAAGTCATGACCCAATGCTGCGTACTCCATCCGATACTATGCTATGTCCTCTGCATGAGTGGGCGACCTCTTTGCTATCGACGGCTGTGCTACTATCGAGGGTGCCCTCTAGAAATTGGGAAACAAGGGTCTGGGAATCCTACTCACAGAGGGTATATGCGAGTGGGTGAATGGGGTCTACTGCCTGCTCCTGAGTTTCCCTATGCTGCATGCGGGGCTTGTGTGTCTGGGGTGCCTACTCTAGCCAATCTATCAACCACCTATGCCAAGTACTGAGACATGGTCCGTTGACTAGCTAACATATTGTTGATAACCTACATGAAAGATGTCTCTGGATCCATGGGGGCCTTGACACTGCCCTTTGGTCACTCATATCTTTCTCCTAGAACCCTCTCTGCTTCACGCTTAGCCTCTTGCTCTACCCTTTTCTCTGCTTCGTTATGTGCCTCTTCATCTTCCTCTGAGCTAGGAGGAAAAGGAGGAAAGTCAGGCCTAGACCTTCTTTCCCTATGCCTGTTGTAAGTGACATATTCATCACCTACGTGTTCATGACCCTCTGGGTCTTCTGCTGCACTCATTGTCTTTAGTCATAGGCTGACATGACTAAAGCTCTGATACCACTGTAAAGTTCCTGACTTGGCTAGTTTAGGAAACACTGCTAATGTGTGTGTAGGATTAATTGTTTACAACATATAAATGATCATACAAATAACAAATGCGACAAAGGACTGCAAAGTTTATATTACGATATCTCTGCAGAGTACAAAGGCCGAATGTGGCTAAATAAAATGAATCACTCAGCTAGATCAAAAGACAAAAGGATATTAGCCAGAATACAATCAACAAACTAAATGATAATACTCGATAATAGATGAGCACTGCAGGATCAATGGATGAGTTGGAACTATGGCAGCTCGTACGATAATTGTTGGAAGTCTCGAAAGTTCGCCCTGGCGGCTATACCTCTCGGAATGGCTTGGAAACTGTCCCAAATGGTGTGCCCTGCTCTAGCTCTCAGGCCTGGTAATTGATCGACCCCTCTGCTGGTGGGTCTGGACCCCGGATGGATCCCCCTGGGGGAATGCGCCCCCTCTCTCATTGGAAAAATGTGTCCTAGTGATTCCACAGTCGGAATCGGCCGAGATGTATCTCAAAATGACTGCCTTGGTCTACTGGGAAATGGGTTGGAAGGTTTCCCTGAATCTGATCTGATGCTCGCTTAGGAACCCCGAATGTGTCCGCCAAAAGTGTCGCACTTCCAAGTTTGGAAAATGCACCCTAGATGATTCCTCCATCGGAATATGACGAGGAACCAAGAAAAAGATGTGTCTTTCCTTCCTCTCAACTGGGTCGGAGGGGAATCTCTGAACTCTCCTTGGATGGGACAAATCGATTCCCTGAACCTCCTCAAGAGTTGCGCCCTCACCCTGGATAAGTGTGCCCTTGCTGCTGGACCCTGCGTAACTGCTGTTGAAGAATGATGGAAGACCTGTGTGATCTTCCCGGTGACTAGGGTGTCTCTCAACACCGAAATCATCCAACTGGTGTCTTCCTCCTGGAATCCATTGAACTATCTCTCCTGAGATGCGCCTCTCTCCTCAATGACAAGTCATAATATGCATAATAATGAATTAGGTCGCTGACTCTTCTCTTATAGCTTTCCAAAACCCTAATTCACTATTGAAACCCTAATTCACTGTTGACTTCTAATTTTAGCTCATTTGTTCTATTTTTAGCTCATAATGACTTAAAAGTGCTTTTAACCATTTTTAGCTCAATGTCACTTTCCGAACATAACACCTTTGACTGGAGTGACCTCTAGTAACTGTGTTTACCCCTTTTTTGGCCCTGGATATAGTCTAACGGGGCAGTTTAGACCATTAAGCCTCCTCTCTGGAGCTCCTATTTGGAAAGGGACATTACATCAATCTAAAGTCTTGGAGTAAGAACCTTTAGACACTAGCTCTAAACTGTTGTAGTAGCCACGTATCATTGGAAAGCATGTAGATTTATGATAAATCTGCCCCAAAACAACCCAACAATACACATATTTTCCAAATATCCTAAAATATATCTCAATAAACCACATATATGCTCTCAAACTTCTAAAAACACACAAATATTTGACATATATGCTCTCAAACAAATCCAAAACAATAAGATTTGATATCAACCATCACCAAATCAATCAATTTCTACATGGGTCTGTTGAAAAACAATAAATCAACAACCAATTCTTCTAGATCTACAAATCTAGGCAACACTATAAGTAAGAACAATTCAAAATTGTTTCCAATTCCTTTGTAAGGTCAAGAAATCAGAGAAATTATACTGATTTGAATGTCAAACAATCAATATAGTTCAAATTTTTTCCAAATAAACTCCTTGCAGCGTCCGTACAAGTTTGTACGGTTTTGAATTTTTATTGTTGGTCTGTACAATGATATGACCAATCTATACACTCGTACAACTATTGGTGACTAAAATTTATGGCTTGATTCCATACGTACGACTGATGACTCTGAGTCCTTTTTTTCTTTTCTCTTTTCCAAAACATCGATTTCCAAAGTTCTGAAAAAATTTGACTTTTCTTCTAAATTAAAAATGAAACAATACCTGGTTTCAAATGATCCGAAACTCTTTTGTCTTTTTGATGTGTCACACTGTCGATCCCTTGCTCCATCTATGCTAACAACAATCCCTAGGTCTTCATGTTCACATAGACTTGGACTGTTGAAGTCGCAAGAGTGGAAACCTTGTCTTTCAAAGGCCCGAGACTCTTGATATGGCTTCGAGAATGTTCAACTCTAATACCATATAATAATAATAATACAAACACAAAGGAAATCAAGATTGCATGAATAATGATAAAGAAAAACTTTTCTTATAAAGGGTTACAAGCTAGTCAAGTCAATCCACTTAATGAATGTGGGATAGTCTGGAAAACACACTAAAGTGAAATAAAGCATAAAAACATAAAATAACCTAAAGTAGAAGTGAATTTATTAATGCCTATGTCTAATATCTAATTGACTGATCAAAATCTGGACTAGGGGGGCAAATTTTTCTCAAATTTCAAAGTGCTCGGAATCCGACGAAACCTGTACCATTGCGTCCGTCTCGTCTTCTTGATTCTGGAGGTATATTTACTTTCTCAAACGGAGTCCGTATGGAGAAGATATCGCGATCTGTTCGCCAAGACAAACATCCAAAAATTTGATGCTGACTGTACCTGTCCGTACAGTCCGTACAGGACACGTGGCAGGTCCGTACAAGACACGTGGCAGGTCCGTACATGACACGTGGCGGCTCCAGGTGATGACACGTGTCAGGCAGATTTGGATTTTTGGGCGTACGGTTGGACCAATTCGGAGGTGACATGTGTCACCACTGGAAGGGTGACACGTGGAAAGGATGACGTCAGCATCCTACATGTCGGATGACGTCAGCAGCATGCGTGGCGCTGACATGGTAGAGGTGACGTGGCAATCGTTTATTGGCGGACAGTTCGACGAATGATGATGCGACACGTGGCATGCTTTTGGCATATGGTAAGGTGCCACGTGGCCCAATCAGCGGCTGCCATGTGGCACCCGGGTATTGGTTGATATGTTGTTTGATAAAAGTTTATGGAGGCCATGGGGTTCGACCCCTGGACCTCTAACCACTGTGAAAGGTTTAACATAGCCCGCCCGGCCAACATGCCATACCATGTTCCTTGTATATAATATGGTTTTAAATTGATTTGAATTTACATTATGTAAAAGTTGACGGGGGGTCGGGCCGAGGCTTAGCCCCGGCCCATGGTTGTATTACAGTTTACATATGACCATTTGCATATGCGCGTGCGGGGAGCCAAATATATAACTGTGGTTCTATTCATATTATATAACCATATGTTATATAACATGTAACCGATGGTTAAAATATATGCGCATGGTTTTGGTGCGGGATTTGTATGTTTAAACAAGTTACAAAGCCCACGGTTTTATATGTTAAACCATATGACCTTTGTTTAATGGTGTGGTTAAAATTTGGTTTGAACGGTTCAAACGACCCGCCATGTGGCGTGGTCTTATTTTCCCACAAACGGTTAGCCCCTTTTGATTTTGCGTGTGGTCATATGCAGAACCATGTGCCCGAGAGCTAGGCGGTTAAGGGCTAGAGGTGCCCTAACCGTCCTACAGTTTGAACCATTTTTCGAAACCGCTCAGTGCCAGGTTTTAATGTGCGTTTTGGAGCGTGTTCTTGGTTCATGCACACAGAGGTGCGTTTTGTAGAGCCAGTTTCAGAAAGCTTGAAGGAGGAAAATGGAGGAGGCCTAACTTCTTCATCTTTTGGCCGATTGAGGTGCCGTAAAAGCCTAGCCAGGGGTTTTTGGATGTGCTGGATCCATTGGTGTTGTTTTCAAGGCCATTTGAAGACTTCTTCTGCAAGTTTTTCACCATTGAAGTTTCAGCAAGCTCCAGGGAGCTTGAAGCCCTCATTGATCGAGGACATGGTTTGGTGAGCCTATGTTTGTTTTCTGTGATTGAATAATCATTTTTGGCTAATTGATATGCTCTGAACACATTGGGACAGGTTTCATAGGCTTTTGAGGACTTTTACAGGTGTTTTTTCCAAAGAAAAGCTCAGGGAAGCTTATGGCCACATGTAGAAGAGGTCATGCCCGGATGAGCCATGATCCGTTTGCAGAGTTCTATTAGTCATTTTTGGGGTTTTTATGTGTTCTGATCTCAATGGTACAGTCTGTTTTTCCATTGGATTTGAGCAGTAGCTTGTAAAATAACTTTTGACTAATTAATCCCAGAGAGCCAAGTCCATTATGGAGGCTCAAGGAGATGTAGCCCGGAGGGGGGTGAACTCCTTTATCATGTTGTTCTTGTTGTGCGTTTGATGGTTTATTTTCTGCAAGTTGTGTTGTTGTGTTTTTATTTAAAGTACTTATTTAACCATCTAAAGGAACAATTCCTCACACATAAGCATTTACAAGAAGATACATGAACATTTAAAGGAAGAAGCATAAACTTAACACATAAGTTTATTTTGCATATTTATACACATGAAGCAAGGTCCTGTAAAGTTTATTTTAATGAAGTAGAGGGTGCTTGCATA
>WSFP011423797.1:0-22580 GCA_009831015.1 Picea engelmannii | reverse complement strand
TCTGCTAGATGTTTTTTCCTGACTCAACTTTCCTTGCAATTTCATTGCATAAGATGACAGTTTTGAATTCTTCAAGCTTAAACTCAGATAATCAGAATACAACATATCACTAGTATTCTTATGGAATTTGACTTTGTTTGGAGCACTGATGTTGTCATATGTTATCTTTATCTCAGATACTTTGTCTTCATCTGTAACTACAATGTTAAAGGTTCTCTTTTAAACATCCTTTATTGTGAACATAGAATATTTATGCTGAGAAATATTTTCCAATTCAGGGACTAAATCCCTCATCTCAGCAAGAGCTATGTTTCCCTTCTCAGCATACTATTTTGCCAAATCTTCTTTAGATTAATAAACTACCTCAGATGTTCTATCAAAGATATATTTATTGCTACTAAAGGTTCTTGAGCTTCCTTCACTCTGGAGTTTGCTTTCCTTTTCAACCTCTACAGTGCTAGTACCACTTTCCACCATATCTAGGTTTACTTGTTCTCTGGGCTCTTCCTCTTCTAAATCCACTATCTCTGGAGACTGTGTAATATTCATCTTCTTTGGGGCAGTTTGCTGGTCACTGATGCCTAGGGCCTCTGAACTGCTTCTCTTGTTGTAGACACTTATCTTAGGAACTTTGACTATCAATTTCCAAGAAGCTTGTTGTATTTGACTTTGTTGCAGGGTTACCTCTACTTGTTGTGTTTGAGTTGGTTGCAATATTTCTTCCATATCAACACAGACTTTTAGATTTGCCAGCTTATCAAAAACCTCAACCTGTTCATTCTCATAAGGGGAATGTTTGTTCATCAATCTTCTCTTGGATATGATTTGGTGTGGATCATATATTCTTCCTTGTAGCTATGAAAAAACAAACTCCTTGAGCTTTTCTTGAACTTGAGACAAGCATGATCTGGTTTTGAAAATGAAGGGGCCAATGATAAAAGGGAACTTGAGCTTGGAGGCTTTGTGTAACTTTAGGAAGTTCTCTATCTCAAATACAATTCTATGTATGATGAATTCAAGGGAAAAGATTATAGGATTCAAAAATATAGGCAATAGGTAAGGGGATTCATGGAAACCATAAACCCAGATTATTATTGAGTGCGTGAATAATACCCAATCCCCCACCCCGTTCTCTGGATTTGGTTGCAGAGAGCTCCTCATGTCATCCAAAACTCTAGGTAGGCTAGTATTGAAAATAAAACTGCAAACTATGGACATGACTTTGTTGATGAATATAAGTAATGTAATTATTTTACACTCAGTTGACACAAATGTTGCTTTAGGAAATTCCCTCTTATTGGTTTCCAGGAAAATTCTCAATAGATATGTGTAGTATCTGAAATGTATTAGAGAATGAAAATTCACTAGTTGTTTATGGATATTATTAGCTAGGAACTAATCGAAACTGATACGGACTGACATACCAGACTCTGAATTAAAAAAGGTCAAAAGGAAACCGAGTATGACTTCAACCACATATTTGTCATTGTCTAGAACTAAAACTTGACTCAATAGGGAGTAGACCCATTGGACTTCAATAGCCATTATATTCACATTCATCGACAAAGACAGGCCCACTGAATTTTTTTTAGGTTTGATAATCGTCTGTAAAAACAAATCTTGAACCTCTGATGGACATTCTCTACATAACCTAATCATCTTTTCTTCATTGAAAGGTTCAAAAATTGGGGAAAAAGACTCTGGTATATCGAGGGATTCTTGAATTGACAGACTGTCTACCCTACATAAAACCTTGGACACTCGTTTATTCACAATGACTCTTTCTTCATGAGAATACTATTCGACGCACCAACCTACAAATTCGGGAAACAAGAAAGTGATTTCGACAACATAAGGGACTATGGTGGCTTGGAATGGTTCAAGGAATGATATATATCTTCCCACTTTATCAGACAAGATGCTCCTGGACATAGAGATAGGAGCAATAGTGATTTTGCTATAAAAAACATTTGAATCTTGGTAAATTAAGGCTTCTTCATTTTCCATAGGATCTTGTTCTGTTACCGAGGTTATGATGGGATCCATGGTGGTGATGAAAAATACCTAGAAACGAGCGAAAATGACATGCAGTTGGTGTATTGTTGAGCTGTAGGTGAAATATGGTGGTCACGCTAAGGTTTTAATTGTCCATCATTCAAAATACAATAAAATAAATGACAAATCACCCTTTTATACTTTTCCACTTTTCTGGGGGATGAGGAAGTGGTTTGAGGAAACTCGCTTTTCATCTCGAAATGCACCTGGTGGTGCCACGTAACCCTGAATGAAAACCATGGTTTAAATTTCAGACCCACCCTCCAAAATTAACCCTCGCGCAACTTCTGCCCCTAAAATCTTTCTTGGCCATTGATCTTGAGACCTCACAATCTGCGATGCATCAGGCCTGATCAACTCAATGCTCCTACCATATTTATCCCTTCTCGGCCATATTTATCCCCTTTCCTAGTTTATCAGGCTTCCAAATCTGTTTAGCGTATTGCTAGATCCTGAAATCTTGATTTCACACAATAAAAAATTAATGGCTACTAACATATGATCCAACTGTGGATGTTATCCTCCTAGCGAGGTAGCAAAGAATGACAGACCAAGTTCCTTCCCATTGGGATTTATTTCACTCATGCGACTAAATTGATAAACAACTTATTCACGAAACTTTGTTCACATAAATCAAATTATACTCATCATAAACTTAGGGCCTTCGCTTTAGGCTTCAATTTCTTCTGATTTGATTCCAAATGCTACAACTAAAAAAAAAAAAATGATTACATACAATGAAATGGAAAGGGTGAAAATTTATTTAAGCGAGATAATGCTTGAGAAACCTGTCATTCACAAGTTCCCCACCAATGATATATCCATTATGTTCCTATAGCAGATAGGAATTATTTCCATGGTATGCCACAATTTTGAAAGGTCCCATCCACAAATGGTCAAATTTTCCATGCTTTCCTCTGTCTTCATTCCTGACACCCCATTTCAACACCAAATCCCCCACTTTGAAATCATCCTCCTTGGTATGTCTGTCAAAAGATTTTTTTAATCCTATCTTGGTGTAGTTGAGAGTTGTTTAAGGCTTTCTCTCTTGTTTGTTTAACATTTATTAGTTCATTTGTCCTCCTTTGAGCGACATCTAGTTCAACATCTTACTCCTGTAGCAATCTCATCACTGACAATATTAATGAAGTAGGAAAAATTGCCTTTGTACCATACACAATATGGAAGGGTGAAGTGGCAATAAACCTCTTAGTAGTGATCATGTCAACCCATAGTGCATGGATAAGATTCTTGTGCCAAGCCTTTTTGTTATATTGCAACAGTTTTTTGATAATTCTGGTCAAAATTTTATTGGATGACTCAACCAGCCCATTACCTTAAGGGTAATAAGTTGTGGAATGGCCAAGAGTTATATTGTAATCACTGCAAAAAATTTCCATCTTCTTAGACTTGAATGATGCTGCATTGTCTGTAATGATTTTGATTGGACAACCAAATATGGACAAAATATTGTTTTCCAAAAAATGAATGATAATAGTATCTGTGGCTTTCCTTGTGGGGACAGCTTCAATCCACTTGGTGAAGTAATCTATGGTTGTCAGTATCCACTTGTGTTGAGCTGAGGACTGTGGATGGATTTCTCCTATGAAATCAAGGCCCCATTGTTTAAAAGGTGCTTCAACAGAGATAGGATTCAAGGGAAAAGGATGCAGTTTTCTCTTTCCATAAAAAAATTGGCATTCATGACAGCTTGAAAATTCTTTGTAAACATCAGAAAAAAATGCAAGGCCAATAGAACCTAGCCCTCAAAATATTGTGCACAATAGTTTTCCAATAATGGTGGCCTCCACAATCACCTTTATGAAAATCTCTGATGGTTTTTTCCAGTTATTCCTCCAACAAACAACTCAGCAAGATCCCACTTGGATCCTTCCAATACAGAGATTGGTTTAGAACGCAAAATTTTCCTTCTTTTAGCTTCAAAAACCCGGCCTTGATTTTTCTTAATTTAGGAGGAGCCTACAAATTCCCCAACACATAAATAATATCAACATACCATGGGGATTCAAGGAATTTTTGAGATACCCAAGGGACCTTTTCTTCTTCTGAATCTACTGATAAATCAACAATGAAATTAATTCCCAAGAGTTCAAAATTTGACTGTGCCATCAGATTTGCAAGACCTTTCCCCTTGATCAACTTTGCAGGTCTAATCTCAAGTTCATACTCCAACAACACATCTATCCACTTGCCCCTTTTACCCTTAGGATCAGGCTGAGTCAAAATGTCCTTCACAAATGTGTTGGGCACATAAGCAATGGTATGGGAATGCAAGATATAAACACTAAAATCCTTTAGGGCCTTGACCAGTGCATAAGCCTGATTTTCCATGATATCATACTTTAATGGGGAATCTCTCAAACTTATGTTCATATTTTTGTAATAAAACACTAGAAATAGTGTGTTCTGAGGCAAAAGAAAACAATATAAATTCTTTTGCAAAATTGGGATTGGCTAGCACTGGGGCTTTGGTCAATGCCACATTAATATCTTCAAAATATCTTTTGTCTTCAAGAGTCCACTTTATATCACTTCCTTTTCTGAGAATGTTAGTGATATGCTTTATGATTTCAGCTAGATTAGGGATTAACCTTCTCAAAAAATTTACTTTCCCTAGGAAAAATTGCACTTCTTTCTTGCTTCTAGGTGTGCCAATTTTAAGGATTCCTTCAACTCTGCTAGGATCTATCTGTATTCCCTCTGAAATAATGTGACCAAACAAATTTCCCTCTTCCATTCCAAAATTATACTTCTTGGCGTTCAAAGAGATGCCAAACTTCCTACATTTATGAAAATTTTTCCTTAGATGTTTAAGGTGTTCTTCGTCATAAACTAAATATATAATGATATCATTTAAGTAAATAACAATAAATTTATCTTTCTCATCGGCAAAGGCTATATCCATATCCCTTTGGAAATTTTCTCATGCATTCATGATGATCCGGATTTTATGAGTAGAACGAAATTAATACAGATTACTAAAATATGCTTAACACAGAATAACAAAGATATAGTAAAACTAGTTTTCTATTCAATAAGGAAATAAGTTGAAACTATAAAATGCAGTGGAAAAAAAACTTGCTAGAATGGTGGTGGCTTATCTCTGAGAAGAGATGTGATGGCTATGATCATTCGCAAGAAGATGATTACAATGAGGCTTTGAAGGCCTTTTTAAAATAAACAGGAATGCCAAAAACCCTAGACATCCAAAAACCTAACCGTAGGAGGTGAAGTGCCAAAAGTCATGTGGGCCCCATTTGAGTAAGTTAATACATCAACTTCCTAGGGTCGTAACTTTTTCATATGATCTTCGTTTTAGGCACACGATAGCCCATTGGAAAGGTTTATCTGAGGACTACACATTTTTCTATTTTTGTGGCGAGCCCTCAAAACATTGTTTAGGGCCTCAAAACAACCCCGTAAGTTAAGGACCCAAAAACTAGAAAAAAAAACTGTCAAACTGGAAAACTGCCAAAATGAACTAGTTGGAATAGGTGGAAGGTGATCGAAATCCATTTGGATCACATGATACTAAAAGGAATTTTGGCATACATGAAGGTGCCCCATGGTGTTGTAAAGACTATCTTTTCATGATCATCAGGGTGTACCATGATTTGATTGTACCGAGAGAAACCATCCAGCATTGATATTTTTTGAGAAACAACCACCTTCTGTAGAATGTGATCCATCTTTGGCAGCAGGTAATTTTCCTTGAGAGATACCCTATTCAAACTCCAAAATTCCACACATAATCTGATCTCTCCACTTTTCTTCCTGACAAGTACCAGATTTTCCACTCACTTAGAAAATCTTAGAGACACTATGATCTTGGCTTCAAATAGCTTTTTTATCTCCTTTTCAATCAAAGGAAACAACAAAGGATTGATTCTTCTTAATTTCTTCTTGAAAGGTTTATGATCCTCTTTGATTGGAATCACTTGCTGAATCACCTCGGTATCATAAACCTTTAGATCTTCATAATTCCATGCAAAAACATCAGGAAATTATTTCATTAAATTGATATACCTTTGCTTGACCTCCGGGTTAAGTGTCTTGGATAGATTGATGATATTGGGATCTTCCCGGGTCCCAATGTTGCAATATTCAACATCTTCATCATTTGCAGTAATTTTAGGACTCCTGGCTACATCATTGTTGTCAAAGAGTTTTTCTAATGGGACCCGACCTTTGGGAATGATGTTATTTTTCAGCTGCATTATATCCTTACCAACAATGTGATTCTTGAAATAGTCATAATTTGTGAACATAACTGCATCTTCTTCTTCACAACAATATTCCTCATTAATATTCAAATTTGCAAATTCACCATCCATCTTAAGGAAAATTTCCACTTGTTTGTCATCTTCGAAAACTTGCCATACTTAATATTATCAAGAACTGTTGGTTTGTTCTTGAACTCAATCTCATATCCTCTATTAGGAAAAACTGGAATTTTGAAAATTGAGGCTGAAGTAGCTAGAGCATCAACAATTTGATTCTACCCCCTTGGAATCATTGAGAGACTATATTCTGAAAATTCTTCTAGAATGTCAAGAACTATATTACTATATGCTCTTAATCTAGGATGCTTTGCTTGATATATACCCTTTACTTGATTTATAATCAACTCAGAGTCTCCATGTACAACTATCTTCTTGGCACCCATTTCTTTCAAAGTCTTCAATCCCAACACTAATGCCTCATATTCATCCATGTTATTTGTGTAATCAAAATCAAGCTTGGAAAAACAAAGTTTTTTGCTCAATCTAGGGGGGTTAATCCACACACCAGATCTTTCTCCTTCTCTACTAATAGCTCCATCAAATCTCATGTTCCACGTCTCATTTTTTGCACTATTTTTTTGATTTGAAATTTCCTTAATTTGTTGATCAGATTTGTCTTTGGTAGTGATATCAGTCTTTGGCATCTTCTCTTCAAAACTCAAATCATTAAAGAAAATAGAAGAACCAATCTCAGTTTCCACAAAATAAATGGGATGGTTGTTTGGCTAGGATTTGTTACTAACCATGTACTTGAGAAATAATTCCCTGTACAACCTCCTATCTTGACCAAAAACAAGGATAATGGCATATGACATATCCATTTGCAAAGTGCCTTTCAACTTTGCATCCCATGACCTAGATAAAAACATTCCAAGTTTAGGAGGGATATCAACAACCACCACATCCATGACTGTATTTTTTGCTAGAATTTGAGACAAAGATACCACCAGATCTTTGATTAGGCCCAAGCACTTTACCTTCCTTGAATCAAAGGAGAAAATATCCTTGTAAGGCCTTGTAATTTCCAGACCCAATTGGTCCATGACCACCTTGGGCATCATATTATGGGATGCTCCTGAATCTAACATAGCATTGTGCAAAGTCATATCATGAATCTTCAGACTAACATAAAAAGGAGGGACCTCATCAACATCACTACTCTCCTCTACATGTGGGCCAAACAAGATGTCAGGATGATCATCTTGTATATTTAAAGTATCAGAAGTTTCTTCCATATTGAGAATCTTAATGATATGATTTCTATATTCACTATTCTTTATCATCTCATTGAATGGAACAAAGATTTTAATTTGTCCATATTGCTTTCAAAGTTAAAGGAAGATGAGGTTTTTTCTACCTCTTTGATCACTGTCTCATTTCTTGATTCAGGTACTTTATTTGGAGGCTCTTCCTTCTTCTTTCCTTTCTCCAAAACATCCTTTGCAACATATTCCTTCTTAGGATGACTCAAAGAAGTTGTATTATATTGAGACTCTTTGGTGGGATTTCCCTTTTGACGATTTGCAGACACCTTTTTGCTTCGAATATTATATTGTTTTTGGAATTGCATGATGGAATTTTGCAGTCCTTTCTGGTAATCTTCCTTTTCCACTAATAACCTTTCATCATTATCCTGCATGAATAAATCATTTGCATCCATGAACTAATCATGTTCTTCTTGGGTCAAAAACACCTTTGTTTCATCACCATCACATCAATGGATATTTTATTCAAAAGTTTCATCAAAATTTTCATTTATATAATTATTTTGAAAAGGAGGTCTTATTTGTTGATCACCCTAGTTCCTCTGATCTCTTTGTCTAATTTGTGGAACTACTGGTCTCCTTTGATTTCTAGGTGGAACATCAGCCCGCTCTCTGGTGTTAGGCTTATTATCTAAATACATCATTTTGAGTTTCTCCATGGTCTTCATCATCAACTCAAACCTCTCTTCTGATGACTATGAGGTTGAAGGTTGCGTCTTATATTGGACCTTGTTTATGTCTCTGTCATAATTGTATTTGATCTTTCCTGAAGCCATTATATTTAATTTAACTTTTATTTCATCACTCATCATATCATATAGTGAATTGGATCTTATTTCCCTTAACAACAAAGAAAAATCACTTTCAAAGGAATCAATGTACCTAAGTTGAGCATCCCTAGGAGGAGGTTTTACTTCAGTAGGAATTGAGTTGTAAACTTTCATAAATCTAGCTGAAAAATCTTGTACTGTTTCATCAGGTGACCTTATCATGTTGTTGTATTGGGTTAGCAACTGAAGGGGTTTTTTTTTGTCACCCCACTTTGCAAGGAAACTTGTTTAAAAGGATTCAAAATATGAGATACTTGCTATTGGGAGAGCTCTAAACCATTTTCTAACTTCACCTACGAGACTTTGTGCAAACAACCTCATTTTTGCATCTTCATAATCTACTTCTTCTAGGTCCACAAAATCATTGAACCAGTCTAAGTGTTTTTGGGCTGACACATTGCCTTCAACATCATACAGTTTAATCCTTTGATTATATTCCTGGGGTAAATCATGTAACTAAGATGGTAGAATAAGGGGGGAAAACCTAGCTGCCATGGTTGCAGTAAGAACTTGAAGTGGTTGATTGTTCTGAGCAAGAATCACAATGGGTCTAATAGAGGCAACTAAAATTAAACCTTGGAACCTCTTCTCATCAAAGATAATTTCATTCAAACTTAATTCAAATCTAGTTCTAAACAGAGTTTGCTCAAATTTCAAATCAAAATCAAGGTCTTCAATGATTTTTACTCCATCTTTGGGCAAAGATAGATTTATGTCTAGACAAAAAATTGGGGTTATTGGCCTTTCTTTTCTTTTGTGTATGATTTTCTCAAGATTAGACACATGGATTATTGCTTATGGGTTTGGATTTCTTTTGGTATGAATTCTCTTGGGAGACAATATTTCCTGCTCAAACTACTTTATGCTACTGGTCTCTTTATAATGGAGTCGCCAGGGTAAATTTAATCTTAGCCAATAAGGTGTTTGATTCATTGTCACCCTTGGGAATCAAATTTGAAGCTTTAATTCGTTTTTTTCCCAGGGAATATTTCACTTTCATCCCCGACAAAGACGTTAGAATGTTAGCACTCTGTAAATTTGTTCAGATGGTAAAAAAAATGACAGAGGTAACCTAAAAACCACTTTAGAGTTGGGTACTAGCCTAATCAGCTCAGAGAGGTCTGTATCATGTCACTTGGTCTTTAAATGATGAGTTTTCTTTAGCAAATCGCTGGCTAGGTTTTGTTTCTTTGAATTTTTTTTTCTAATTTTGCTGGCAAGGAAGGGGAGGGACACTTAGGGCCATGGATTCAAAATTCTAAAAATGAATGGAATCACTGACTAGTTAGTAGAACTCTCTAGAGGATAAAGAATAAATAAGGCGATAAATCTAAGTTATAAATTGTAATTTGCAGAGTGTAAGAAGAAAGGAAAAACATATAATTGTATCAGAGAATTAAATAAATGAATTCTGACTTAGTTAGGAATAACTTAACATAGTTTAAATTGCTTAATCCAAGAGAATCACAGGATGGATTCTGGGCCTTTAACTATCCAATTTAAACAGAAGACAATGCAAATGAAATTAGAAATACAGGAAATACATACAAAGAGAGAAAACAAAACTCAGACCACCACCATTATAATATTTTCTTGGAAACTTCAATACATCTTCATGTGTATTCTATTCATCTTCAGAAAATTACATTCAGGTTCCAAATAGATAAAATCGTGCCCTTGCACTTCTTCCAAACTCTAATACATTTGGAACTCCTAATATTTATACAAGTTGAGTTCCTTTGGTTTGAAACCGATTACAATGATCAAAATGAAACGTTTCAGTTTTGAAACCATTTACAATGATTAAAATGAGACATTTCAGTTTGGGAACCGATTACAATGATTAGAAAGGAACATTTCTTGATCCAGATTCTGACTCCTCTGGCGCTTTAGTCCTGTTCTTCTCTGGTCTTCCACATGATCTGCCAGCTTTTGTGACATCTGGCCATCATCTACTAGACCATGGAAAATTGCTCTTTGCCTTACCCAGCCATACTATCTCCTTCCATTACAAGTCTGAAGGGATATCATAATCTAACATTTCCTTTATCAGAATCTCTAGGTCAATGCAGGAAGCATATGACATGACTAGTAGTCCAAGTTTGACTACTTTGAACTGATTCAAAATTTCAAAGTCTGTAATCATATGCTCCACTAATGTAGCTCCCTTCAGATTTTCCTCCAGGGTTTCGAACTTGGAGTGATCCATTATGGACTAAGTCAGGCGAGCATTGTACTCTTCTTGGTCATACATTTTTACCTTGCCATCCCAAAATGGTGGAAGTCCTTTGATAAACAAATATTCAAACAAATCCTTGAACTCCTGTACACTCTATCCGATATGTGTTGCCTTGGTTTGGACTGATTTCAACATATTATGTTTAGCAATAACCTTCCTGGCCCAGATAATCAATGTAGTTCTGTCTTTAACTCCGATAGTCTGAAGGGCTACAGTAGGAATGGAGTTGAGTAGATTTATGGTGTTTTGGGCCCATTATGATGGTTTCTTTGCTAAAGTTTCATTCACAACAGTGCACCTGCTTCTGGCTATCATGGATATACTATCTTTAGAATTAATGAAATTCAAATATACTCTGAACTTGGAAGCTTCAACGACTATAGAGTACCAGATGAGTGCTTGGCTCCCTGCAACATGCCTTTGCCTCTTAACCTCATCTTCAATTTATCTATCCTTTCCTGCAAGACTTCATTATCCTTTTGAAATTGAGCCATTCTTTCATCCTTTGCCTACATCTCCTACTTCAATTTCTCTATGCTTCCTTTTAGCCCTTTGATTTCTCCTTCTTTCAAGCTTACTTGTGACATAGCTTGGACTAGTCCTTCAGTGTTTGACCCAAGTTCTGTAATAGGAGCTGCAACTACAACTTTGTTTAACATTTATTTATTCTCTTGTGACCATTTCACCTTTTCTTGTTCTAGTTGCAACACCCTAGCTTTGTAGTCCAATGTCTCTTGATGAAGTGTTTCATTTTCCTGTTCTAGAGCAACCAATTCTGTTTTTTGTGAATGCTCTGTAGTAGACATTTTCAATTTCTTCTTCAAACTTTGAATTAGTTTGTCCTTCTCATCCAATGAGGATTTCAACCCTTGGGGGCCCTCAGACTCCAACCTCTTGACTCGAGTCTTCCAAGATCTGCTAGATGTTTTTTCCTACCTCAATTGTCCTTCCAATTTCTTTTCATAAGATGATAGTTTTGAATTCTTCAAGCTTAAAGTCAGATAATCAGAATACAACATATCATTGGTATGCTTATGGAATTTGACTTTTTCTGGAGCACTGATGTTGTCATATCTTATCTTTATCTCAAAGACTTTGTCTTCATCTGCAACTTCAATGTTAAAGGTTCTCTTTTCAACATCCCTTACTGTGAACATAGAATATTTATGCAGAGAAATATTTTCCACTTCAGGGACTAAATCCCTCATCTCAGAAAGAGCTATGTGTCCCTTCTCAACATACTGTTTTTCCAAATCTTATTTAGATTGATAAAATGCCTCATATTTTCTATCAAAGATATATTTCTTTCTACTAAAGTTTCTTGAGTTGCCTTCACTCTGGAGTTTTCTTTCCTTTTCAACCTCTACAGTGCGAGTACCACTTTCCACCATATCTAAGCTTACTTGTTCTCTGGGCTCTTCCTCTTCTAAATCCACTATCTCTAGAGACTGTGTAATCTTCATCCTCTTTGGGGTTGTTTGTTGGTCACTAATGCCCAGGGCCTCCGAACTGCTTCTCTTGATGTAGACAAGTCTTATATTAGGAAATCTGAATATCAATTTCTGAGAAGCTTGTTGTATTTGACTTTGTTGCAGGGTTGCCTCTACTTTCCATGTTTGAGTTGGTTGCAATATTTCTTCCATATCAACATAGACTTCTATATTTTCCAACTTATCAAAACCATCAACCCATTCATGCTCATAAGGGGCCTGTTTTTTCATCAAGCTTCTCTTGGATATGATTTAGTGTGGATCATATCCTCTTCCCTGTAGTTGTGAAAAACCAAACTCCTTGAGCTTTTCTTGAACTTGAGACAAGCATGATTTGGTTTTGACAATGAAGGGGCCAATGATAAAAGGGAACATGAGTTTGGAGGCTTTGTGTAACTTCAGGAAGTGATTTGTCTCAAATACAATTCTCTTCTTGATGAAGGGAAAAGACTCTAGGATTCAGAAAAATAGGCAATAGGTAAGGGGTTTCATGGCAACCATAAACCCAAATTACTGTTGAGTGCATGAATAGTACCCAATCCCCCACCTTGTTCTCTGGATTTGGTTGCAGATAGCTCCTCATGTCATCCAAAACTCTAGGTAGGATGGTATTGAAAATCAAACTGTAAACTCTGGACATGACTTTGTTGATGAATATAAGTAATGTAATTCTTTTACACTCAGTTGACACAAATGTTTCTTCAGGAAATTCCCTCTTGTTGGTTTCCAGGAAAATTTTCTCAACAGATATGTGTAGTATCTGAAATGTCTTAGAGAACGAAAATTCATTAGTTGTTTATAGATATTATCAGCTAGGAACTGATTGAAACTAATAAGGACTGACAGACCAGACTTTGACTTAAAAAAGGTCAAAAGGAAACTGAGCATGACTTATGTTGATTTTTCAATAGGCTAGGATTAAGCATGAAGTTCATTCCATTTTAGCATTTTACTTAAAACATAAACAATTTTGTTGCAACAACCAAGATCACAAGAAGAAACACCACACACAATTACACAAGAAGTATCCTGGGAAACCCTTATCAACAAGGGAATAAAACCCAATCAATCATTTTCTATATTCTTCAAGAGAAATACCTTCACCACCAAGAAAACCTAAGACATAAAAGGGTTCTCACAAACCCTAGAAAACTAGCTCCAAAGAGAGGTATGCACTTTTCCCAAGTAGATGTACTTGCTGAAATTTCCAAACTCACACAAAAGATATGATTCTTCAATGGGGAATTTACCTTTACTTATAATAGACTTGACCTATCAACAAAAGTGTCTATTGGCATAAAACGACCGACCTCTCTATCTCATAATATAATTAATATTAACCAGATTAATTATCTTTTACATTAATTATCAATTACATTAAGGTGGGGCTGACCTGTACCCTTTACGTTAGAATTAGGCTTACATGTAGGTCTAACTCTTGAAAAATATAGCAAGGGATATCATACACCCACTAGTGCTTAGCCACTAGGAGCACATCCATAGGGATGTCCATATCTCTAGCTCACTAAATTACACAGAAGAACCACTTCTTCACTAGTGCTCAACCACTAGGATCACGTTCACCCATGCACGTCCACTCAACAGATCTTCTTTCCCATTACATTAGACATGAAAGTCATATGGAGTTTCTCATTAAATCTCTTCTCAAAGGAGGCTAATACATCACCTTCATTTCTATCTCATGACGATGCACCCATTAATTTGGGATTTCACATGTTCACCTTGTGCTCAGCCATAGGCACGTCCAACTCTGCAGATCTCCTTTCTCGCTGCATTACACAGGAGAATCATCTGGATTTATTCTCAACTCTCTGTAAGGAGGTGTTGTAGGTGAATTCCCCTGTGGACAAGTGGATTCCCTCTTGGTCTCTAGACTCCTAAGGCCAAGACATAAAAGTTCTTAACATGGACATTGACTTCCTTTTAGATCTAATCAAGCTAATGAATGAAAGAGAAGGAGAAAGATATGTACCTTATTAGTGACGTTTGTCCTTGAAAAGTCTTGGCTGAGCTTTGATCCTGAGCTCCCATATAGGGCATGTAGGAAAAACAAAGATACAATGGTCTTCCTACTCTAGTGAGATTAGCTCAAATATAGATCCATCTACTGCAGACAAACTCATATGGAACAAGAAAAAGTTTGAAAGAAGTAGGCCAAGCATTGAATATTAATGAGAACAAGTAAAGATACTTACAATCCTTTGAATGAAGGTGCAACAGCTTCTTCCAGTTCTCCTTGTCCAACCCCTTTTCTCAAGCAATCTCCATTGATTTCTTTGATGACATCTCACTCATGAGATCATAAGTTTGATGTAATTTTCAATCTCTATTTCCCCTTTCACCATGAGAAGGCCTCCTTATATAACCTTGCAGAGGTCCAACCACTTGAGAGATCTTTGGGATGAGTTGAGGATTCCTCTCCTTCAGTTGAGGATCTTCCCTAAGACCATGCCTTGACCATCGATTTGAATCCAACCACCTTCAGGAATTGAGGGATTCTTCCTTGATTTGCCTCAACAAACCCAAAATTTGCTAAAAAAAGGGTAGTGCTCCCCTAAAAGGGTGCACAGGGTGCTCAAATAGTCCCCCAAAGAGGCTCAGGGAGCGCCAACACTCCTTGACAGTGGGTAGGGGAGCGCTCCTCTCCAAAATCCATTTTTTAGTGGCTCTTTCAGTGGCAAAAGGTTTGTACTCCCTGTCAAGTGACTTATCTTCTTCAAAATAAGTCTTTTGGGTGTCTTAAGTGTTTTTGTGATGCTGTTAGAGGTATGACATAGGCAAGATAGCAATATGATTTTTTTGACACTTGAAACACTTGTAGTCAATATGTGACACTTGCAGACAAGATGTGACACTTACAACACTTGTAATGAAAACACTATCGAAGTGAGTAATTTTGAGGTGTAACATATTTCCCCCCAAAGTACGAAGTTTGAAGACGATGATGACTTAATTACTTTGTAGACTTTTTGAGCAAGGGTATGGACACAGAGAAACCGGAAAAAGTTGCACACAACCATCAAACAAATATTATGACATGTTTCAAAACCCAAGGCAGGCATACCTATGCTTGAGTGATAAATACTTTTTAGGTATGGCTGCCATAAAATACACTGCGGATCCATAATTATATTGACAAAATGGTATAGCCACTACAGATAAATTGTGGATCTATACTCCTATGACCCGAACTGATCGTAGCCATGAAGAATACACAGTGGATCTACGAGATGACAAGACATAGCCACGACCAATACAAAGTGGATCTATGTAATAGTATATGTGTCATAGTTCAAAAGAACTCCTTCGCAACTTGGGAAAAGTACATATAAGAGTGATAACTCAACCCAGGGTCTTCTTACCGATATTGATGTAGTACGAATCTAACCATGTGAATAGATGTCCTAATGTCAAACATGGTAGAAACCACTTGATTACCGGTCAATGATGTAAATTGTTAACAAGCACGAGGGAGATCACCATTGATGTTAATGATTCCCAAGGTACTCTAGTACATTCCAACAAATGTGAATGGATGAGCTGAAGTTGAACATCTCTGGAATCATCCGATCAGAGGTCAATGATGTAAACCCATTGTCGGACACGAGGAGGCCTGCCATTGAGGCATGCAAGTCCCAATGTACTAACTGGTTTCTAAGTCTAGTTCTTGGGTAATGTGATAAAGTCAACAGGAATAGACTCATCGAGGGAGGGCCTTGATGTATCCCCCATCAACGACACAAAAAAGACACAGAGATGTAATTGGTAGATCACATGAACATGGATTGACATGGGTATTGAAACAAGATATTTGTGTTGGTTGAATCTCGAGGCAGATACTTCCCTTGAACACTGAGGCACAACAAGAGAAACTTAACATGGACCAAAACACAATAATGTAGTGGATGCAGTGACTTTCGTCAGGTGACCCAAAGGAGTAAAAGAAACTTAGAGGATTGGCTCAGTGCAGAGGTTCAGTGGATTAAAATGTGTGCAAAGACAAAGTGTCATGTTCAAGGGCGACAGTAAGGGCTACTGGTAATGTTCTCAAAAAACTGCTTGGTTTTCTTCCTTCAATTTTCCCCCCATCCAGATAGATGAGTACCTCTTTTTAATTTAACGAGCTCGAGGAGGGTAACACATGCTCGATATGACTCACCTTTGGTAAGTCCCTCTTCCTTTGTTTAGCGAAATGGAAGAAGTAAGGGTTCGGTCCCGTATGGGCCCTTCAATGTATGATTGTTTAACGAGTCCAAAGAAGGTAAACTCAATGGTTTTTCATATTTAGAGAGTCTGAAAACAACTTAAAGTAGACTCCAATGTTGTCCTTTTTCGTAATGTTAGTCTTGCGAGGCAGAAAAAGAGATAAATTATCACTTGAAAGATGTCCTTTCAAACCTTTTAAAGAGTGGGAAAGGAAGCAATATCACTCGACAATCTTTTCATGTTTAGAGAGTCTGAAAAGAGCTCAAAGACGACTCCAAGGGGTTCCTTTTTTGTATATCCATGCGAGTCTGAAAAAGTGCTAAAAGTATACTCGGTTACATTCTCATGTTTTTTCGAGCAAGAGAAAGAACAAAGACTAAGCTCGGTATACCCCCAGCTTGAAAGCTGGGGAATTAACTCCAGAATGATCATCAAAGGCTAGAGACATGCCCTCCAAGATTCAAATCATTCACTAACTTTGAGGTTGTCACCAATTTCTCTACTAGATGGAGAAAAAGATAAGGGTGGATGAAATGAAGGTTCAAGAGAGGTGACTGTTTCATTTTTTAACGAGCTTGACATAGGAAAATAACTATGCTCAGGGCTCTGGGTTCAATCCCCAAATTGTTGTTTCATTTTTTAATGAGCTTTCTATAGAGAGGAAAACTATGCTCAAAGTTTTTGTTTCATTTTTTAACGAGCTTGCCACAGAGAAGAAAAATTTTCTCGTGACCTTTGTTTCATTTGTTAACAATCTTTCCACAGAGAAGATAAACTATGCTCTTGGAATCTCCTTGATCATGGCTTCCAAGAGAATAATGCTCTGGAAGGACACCATGTCAAGGAACAAAACTTGGTCATGGCTTCCAAGAGATCTTCGCTAGATGGAAGAAAATCACTTTGGAAGGAACACATGTCGAGGGTCGCGATAGGGGTAAGGAGATCAAGCTCCAATAACCCTACCGAAGAGATCACCATGTCAACTACCGGATCCAAATCATCGGAAGTTGAAGGCATGGGAGACGATGGAAAATCAACATCAAGAGGGGAGATAGAGTTTATATCTTCCTGAATTTCTTCATGAGGGGGAAGAAAAGAGGATCGATGATGGTTATCATCCTGAGGTAGCTCGTCAATGCTCAACATTTCGATACTAGATTCATCAGAGGGAAAAATTGGGGAAATGTAGTCGAGCGCAGACGACAAGGAACTTAACCATGATGGCATTGAATAATTGTTGGGTGCCCATAGATGTTGGTCATCCGAAGAGGGAGAAGTGGATTGGATAGCAACGTATGATGTTTCAGCTGGACTAAGTGGCACGACGTTACCTAGTGCATTGAATTCCAATGGACTAGGTACAATCCAAGGGTTAGATGATTCCAAAGATTGATAAGCCACGCTCAGAATCATATTGATGATGACAATATGATGTGTAGTCGGTGGAAGTGGTGTAGGGAAGGTACCCATAAGGATAGAATCTTTTAGCAAGACAACACCAACGCTTTCATACGTGATCTTGCGGTCTCCCAAGAAAGGAATGTTGTTAGTAGTGAGAGCTCGAGCATCGGTCGTGTAGAAATCTAATTGATCAACAGTGACAATTTTCCCCGATGAGGAAATTGTACACATCAAAAGACCGATGAGGCAACGACAGTCATATCATAAAACCAACTTCTTCCAACTAACAAGTTGTAATCGAGGGGAGCATCGACCACCTCGAGATCAACAGTGACAGTTTTTCCACCCAATTGGATGGGCAGGGACTATAAAAGCCCATGGGGATGAAAACCTCACCCATCGAATGAACGTAACATCATTGGGGATTTGTTAAGAGTGGGTGATTTTAAAACTTTCCAACATGATAAAGACATGACACAAGTTGAGACTCCCTCATCCAGAATAGTTCGGTGGATTTGTTGATTGTAAACAACAACATCAACTTGGAAAGCAAGTTGGTGGGAGATTCGAGATGTATAATTGTCCAAGTTAAACATGATATGGTTGGACGACTCATGATAAACATCGCCAGTAGTGGCCAAGAGAGTTCTACGTTGATTGGGGTAGTGTTGTAGAACTTCTAACACAGACATAGCACACGGTGCTTGAGCCAAATCTTCAACAATGTTGTAGTTCTGGGTGGCACGTGAACTAGGATTAAAGGTATATTTATAGATAGTTCTCTTAGGAGGGTGTAATATAGATTCAAAAGTAGGTTTCTCAATCTGAAGTGGTCCATACAGAGGATTAACCGATGGAGGACTAACAGAGGATGGTGATGGATCCAGTAAAGTACCGGTACCGTTGGTGACTTCTCCTTTGTCAGGGTTACCTGGTGTGTCATATGTCTTAGAGAGAGTGGTCAAATTAATCCCATTAAACATATAAATATGTCCACTCATCGAGGCTTCATCATGAGGATGGATAGAACTTCCCCCAGGAGAGGGGGTTTGAGCAACCATGGATTGCTACTGTGGAAAAGGCTGAGTAAGCACAACGAGTTGTGAATTTCCCTAGAAACGTTTGGCCACTTCATTGCGATGTGGACAGTCTTGAGTGTACTGATCGTCACCACAAATGATACAGGAGAATTTCAGTTTCTGTTGTGGTTACTTTTCGGTAGGAGGTGTTTGAGCTTGATTTTTTGCTTTTTCATTTGATCTGAAAATAGGGGGTTGACTTGTTATGCTATGCAAGCACCCTCTACTTCATAAAAATAAAACTTTACAGGACCTTGCTCCATGTTTTAAAATATGCAAGATAAAATTATGTGTTAAGTTCATGCTTCTTTTAAATGGTTATGTGTGAGGTCTTTGCAAGATTAAATATGTTATTTTCATAAATACATCAGCAAAAATATCTTGCAGCAAATAATAACCAGCAAACACTCACAACAAGAACAACATGATAAAGGAGTTCACCCCTCTCTGGGCTACATCTCCTTGAGCCTCCATCAATGGAATTGGCTCTCTGGGATTAATTTGTCAAAAAATATTTTACAAGCTGCTGCTCAACTCCAATGGAAATTATGACTGTACCATTGGGATCAGAATACATAAAATCCCCAAAAATGACTAATAAAACTCTAAAAACGGATCATGGCTCATCCGGGCATGACATCTTCTACATGTGGCCTTAAGCTTCCTTGAGATTCTCTTTGGAAAAAACACCTGTAAAAGTCTTCAAATGGATATGAAACCAATCCCAAAGTGTTCAGATCATATTAATTAGCCAAAAATGATTATTCAATCACAGAAAACAAACATAGGCTCATCTGAGCAAGACCTCAAACAATGAGGGCTTCAAGCTCCCTAGAGCTTCTTGAAACTTCAATGGTTAAAAACCTACAAAAGAATTCTTCAAATGGATTTGAAAATAGTTCCAATGGATTCAAAACATCCGAAAACCCCTAGTTGGGCTTTTACGGCACCTCATTCGGCCAAAAAATGAAGAAGATAGGCCTCTTGCCATTCTCTTCCTTCAAGCTTGTTGTCTCTGGTTCGCCAAAACGCACCTCTGTGTTCTCTAACCAAGAACACACTCCAAATTCATGCTAAAACCAACACACGTGCATAAACACAAAACCGTTCAAACTGTAGGACGGTTAGGGCTCGCCCAACCCCCAACCGCCAAAGCCTTGGGCATATGGGTAAGCACCCGAAACCATGGGCTAACCATTTTTTTAAAACCCCGTGTGCTCAGAGACAAGGTCACATGGGTTGACACATAAGACCGGGGGCTTAAATGTTTACATAAAACTATTCCCGCATGTGCAAATATTGAGGTCATATGGTATAAAAAGTGCGACCGGGGCCCCAGCCCGGACCCCCACGCCAACCCACACATAATTCAACTTTAAATATAAACAAACATATATGTTAAAGAAGAACCATCGCGTGGTATGTTGGTCGGGCAGACTTTGTTAAGGCTTTACATGGTGGGAGGAGGTCCGGGGTTCGATCCCCATGGACTCCATTATATTTTAAACAACCAACCAATTACAATGGTGCCACGTGGCACCACACCATTTGCTCAATAAATGCCATGTGTCACAATTTTATTTGATCACATCTGCCAATGAGTGAATTCCACATCATCTGTCACCTGAGCGTATGGCCTCTGCCACGTCAGCATCCGTACGGACTGTACGGACTGCACAGTTAGCACTCATTTTTTTTACCTATTTGGCGATTCGAATAGATCGTGATATCTCTCTCATCCGACGTCTGTTTGAACCCAAATGAGTTGCGTTGGGTTCGTGACAACAAGGGATACACACCCATTCGTTTTGAGGCAATTCTGAAAATGTTGATTTTTGAGCTAAATTTTGACCCCTGGTCCAGATTTTGATCATCATTGTTATTAGTATTTATTTATTTATTTATTGTCTTCTTCTTACCTCCAGATTGTTGTGAAGGGGAAGATTGAACTGCATTCACCTCGTAGATCTGAGTTTGGGGGGAGGGAGAGGGGAGTGTGGTTGATTGGGAAGTAGATTGAGTTTTGACAGAACCGATAGCACCATCTGCATGAGATGAGGATGATGTCTTGGATGGATCGGTATTAGCTCGAGAAACATTTAGAAGAAAATCATACAAATTACCAGATTGTGAATAAACTAAATCTAAGTACTGAGCCCAAGCAATGGTTTCTTCCTGAGTGACCCCACCACCCATAGCGACATCGCAAGCGATCAGGGGTAAAAGCGATTTAGTAAACCACTCCGCCAATAATATGTCAGGAATGATTACTTTGATCATCCGTCATCGTCGTCTCCACTCATGAATACGGTCATAGATATGTAAGGAGTCAGTTTGACGAAGGGAGGTCAAGAGTTCAGTACCCGTATCGTAGCGAATAGGTAGTTGAAAGTGAGTGAGGAAAGACATGGCAAGGGAGTTGAAATCATGGAAAGAATCACGTGGTAGTTCAATATACCACTTTGATGTTGAGCCCGTAAGTGTTCGCTGGAAAAGACGCAAACGTATAGAATCATCCATGAGGGAGTTTGATGAACACCACAAATGGAAAGTCATCACATGGTTATTTGGATCTTCTCCATATTTTCTGTCAAATTTTGGAATATCAGAAGGAAGTTTAGCTGGAATAACTGGCCAAACCGGTGAATGAAAAATAGGATCATTTGTTAACCGAGACAAGTCTGGGAGATCTAGAGTCGCAAGGAAAGGTAGTTACTGGTTAATCTGCGGATGATATTGGTGCGGCATAGGAACACCAATAGGACCATAAACTGGGTTAGGTGGATAGTTGTAACTAGTAGGTCCTCTTACATATGGTTGTTGCTAACTAGGATAAACAAGATTCGATGATGGCTGAGAAACATTTTCATAACCCGGTGGGTTCTGAGCATTATAAGCCCCATGATTTGTTTTCCCAGAAAGAGGATGAACATTGTACCCCTGAGGAGGGTAAGGAGTAAATCCTAGAGGTGGATACACATTAGACCCATGGGGAGGATAAGGTTGTTGTCCTTAAGGACTACAGGTGGTGTTTGGGATGCCGCCCCGATAAGATTGTCCATAAGATGGTCTGGAAGGAATAATATTTGGTACTCCTCCTTGTGGGTTATGATAAGAGTGCCCCCCAACATGGGGTTGGGTAAATGTGCCTCTAGAAGATACTCCCCAGGATTGTGAAGGATTTCCAGTAGATGAAGGTTTCCCCCCTGCCAGTGGTGGATGAACGACCGGGGTATGACTGGCAAAGGGAGGTTGCCCTCGAGGAAGAACATGAAAGGGGGTTGTCCCCTGGGAGGGGTAGGCCCACCATAGGATGGTGGTTTTCTAGGAGGGATAGGTCTACTATATGGTGGTTGCCCTCTAATCGGATGTATTTGGCTAGCAAGGGTCTGCATTCTCGGATGAAAAGATGTCCCAGCAAGATCATGTGGAACATGTGGAGCTGTAGAGTGAAAGTTTGTAAAAGTGGGGGTAGGGATCGAAGTGCCTTGGGAATGAGTAGAGGTGATGAGTCTAGCATTAGGATAGACTTGTGCTGATGCAACATTAGGGTTAATGACCTGATCGATGGGGTGATTCATTGTTTGACCATATGGCCCAGTTTCAACAGGAGGGTCATGAGGATTAAAGGGTTGTTGAAAGGATTCAAAATGCTCATATAGATCACGTCATGATGAAGTCCTCCATACA
>ML864244.1:5975-22580 GCA_009831015.1 Picea engelmannii | reverse complement strand
TTCACTTTCTTCTTATACAATGGATTCACCCTGTAAGGTCTATGTTTGACAGGTCTAGACTCAGGTTTGAGGGGTATCTTCATCTCACCTAGCTCCCCTACTATGCCTTTCATCTCTGTAAAGGTTGTTGGAAACAGATCATTGTACTTGTGTAGTAACTTTGTTATTCTTTCTAATGTTTGCCCATCCCAATAGTCTCCAATAATTGCCATTTTAGGATTATAATTTTTCCCAATGTTGACTTTCTTAACTTTAATTAGGGAAGCAAATGCCTCTAACTCTAGAGATGGACCTTCCACCTCTCTTTATTCTTCAATCTCTATGATCTATATGTTGTGAGGATCATATTCATATGGTACTTCCTCTTTGACATGATAGCATGAGAGTAACTCTTTGATTGTCTCTTTGTTCTGTTTTTGATATTTTTTTATTATTTCAACCTCTGGTTCATCAACAAATATCACTCCCCTTAATCTCTTTAGCATTGAATAAATTTTGGGGTTATCATGCTTGAATGAGAAGGTTATTACAAAATTTTGTTGTAATCCTATCCATTATGTAGTGATTCTATGCATCTCTTGGTCTATGTACCAGTTCCCTGGGATCCCTTCCAATGTATGAATAAAGTGATGAGGCAATTCCTCTGGTGGTATCATCCTCCATTATGTTCTGCACTTTTCCAAGTGTTCAACTGGTGTTCCTTTCCCATCATACTTTTGCATTGTATTTCTCCCCTGTTCTGTGCCAAATCTAATGTGCAATAGTTGTTTACACTGATACCATTCCTGAATTGTTTCTTTGTGCTCACCCCACCATCTTACAGGTGTTGCCTTGAGTGTAATATCTAGGGATAACAACCTCTTATTTTACAACAATTCCTCAGCATATTTTGTCAAGAATTTCTCTAAGTCATTTAGCCCATGAAAAATGGGATGTTCTCTTATCTATGTACCAACCCATCTTACTGAACGATCTATTCTTTCACACCTCCTTGTGGAAACTTCATGTAATCGCTATTGCCAATTATCCAAACCTAGGTCTGATTCAGAAGCACATGATGTAATGCTTCTCCAGCTGAGTACCCCATCTATAGTTGGGTTGACATAATCCTCTTCTCATGCAGTGGTTCTGTACAACTGGTTTATTTCTTCTAGATCCAAACAAGTCACCTCTACAAACCTTTCTCCTTCTAAAGGATCCAATGGTGTAATGACTCAATATTCTCCTAATTCAAAATTCATTTTCCTTGTCCTCAGGTTGATTATAGGTTGGTTATCAAATTCCCAATCCAGCCCAAGTAATGTTGGGTAAGGTGTTGTGCCATCTACTATCTCTATTACTTCAAAATATTCCATAGTGCGCACTCTATCCAAATCTACTGTCACACATTTAAGCCTTCCAATTGGTAACACTCTATGTTGATTTGTTAGTTTGAACTAGACAGGTGAATAGCCTAACAATCCCATACACTTCCATGTATTCTTAGGTAATACATTTAATTTAGAGCCTAAATCCAGTATAATATCTCCCATGTTGAAATCCCCAATGTTGGCATTTAGTTTGAATTCTCTGCTTCTCCTTCTTCTTGTATGGAGATGATTGATTGTTTTATGCTATAACTTACCTTGTACCTATATGTTACATATTTATAGAATATTTTGTAAGTCCTTAATAGATGATGGATAATTCAATAACTTAACACGGGATTGCAGAAAAATGTTTATGGTACTTACTTTCTCTAAAGGTTTTCCTTCATGGGTTGGTCCATTGAGGATGGAATCGTGTACATTGGTGGGTTCTAAGTTTTCTACGTGACTGATGTAGATGCAACATTCTAGTTGATAAGCTCCTATCTGGACTCCTTAAATGTTTCCTTTTCTTTCTATGAGTCAACTGCTTCTGTGGCTCAGTATTCTTCTTAACCCATTGGTGTTGGGATGGACCTTGTTTTGCTGCATCAAATCCTATGTTGGCTCCTCCTCGAGTGACTATATTGATGTTTTTCCCATCATCCCTAGCTTGTGCATAAATCCACTGGACATTAAGATTTTTCTGGTTTCTTTTTTCCTGGATCTTTCCCAAGTGTGTTGGGCAGTCTTTTGTGTCATGGTCTTTTGCACGACAGTACATACATGTCGTCGCTGGAAGTGGACAATCCCTTGCATAATGTCCTAGTTGTTCGAAGTTGTGGAACACTACTGGTCCTCCACCTTGTCCAAATCATCCTTTTCCTTGTCATCCACCTATGTATCTACCTCGATCTCCTTGCAGTGTGTTGTATTGGGGTACCTAGTTATACTGCGCGGGGTTATACTGTGGTTGTGCATTGTTTTACCGTGACTACGCATTGTTGTATGGTGGTGGAACCTGGTTGAATTGAGGTGTAGTTTTTCTTGCCATCATTTCTTATTGTACCCTATAAGTGTCTAAAGTTCTTTCTCTCATCAGTTCCAGGGTTCTATAGTCCTTATCATCATGACCCACAGATTTGCAAAAATTGCAATATGAACTTTTTGGTAATGTCTTATACTTTTGCATCATTGGAAAATGATATGGATCATGCCCATGTGTCTTACAAATATTTCACCATGGTCCTTCTATTATCAAGGGGTTTGACACCCCTATTTCCAAGTACTGCACAAAAGTTGGACATTTGTTCTTATAGTGTCATTTTGTCCTGCATAACGTACACCAAACAACTTCTCTTTTCTCTTTTCCCTTATTCTGGTTAAGTTGTAATGTTAAATTATTCAAATCCTCCTTCAACTCCTCTATTGTTGGATATGTTTGTTGATACTAGTTCTCTTCCAGTTGTATGGCTTCCTGCAGAGCCTCTTCCTGAGTTTGGAACTTTTGTTTTCTTAAAGGATACTTCAAGTGTGGTAACAGTGAGTTCATAAATAAGTTCCTATGTTGCAGGTAAGTAATTGCATATTTCAACTTACCTTTCAGATGTTTGAACCTCTAATCAATCTCCCAAATAGACTCACCTAGTTTCTTCCCGAATTCAATCATTTCATGTTAAATTAAATATTAGTTTATAATGTTCAATTAGAAGTTAGACTTAGGCATTAATAAAGTCAAAGTGACTTTAGGTTAATTTATTTGCTTTTAGATCAGATATTTTCTTTTAGGTTATATTTTCACTTTATCCCACATTCATAAAGTGGTTTGACTCTACTTGAGTGTAACCTATATAAGAAATCTATTTTCTCTCTTATTTGATTGATTGAATAAAGACAGATAACCTTATTCAATTTATCTCGGTTTCTGTGTGTGCTCGATTTCTGTTACATGGTATCAGAGTAGGGTTAGGGCCACAGAGTTTGGGAGCGTGTGAAGACCTAGGGACTGCTGTCGGCAGTGACGGATCGAGGGATCACTAGCGTAGCACACTCAAGGAGCCAAAAGGGTTTTGGATCAGCCAGAGTCAGGTTCATTTGATTTTTCTATTTTAAAAGCCAGGTTTAATTTTTTTTTCAGGTTTTTTCGGAAAAAAATACGATTTTAAAGCCAAGTTCACGGAATCAAATTCAATTTTTTTTAAGGGTTTCGGGGCTGGATTTTTTAAAAATTAGAATCATTCGTATATTGTACGAAATTGATTTTAGCAGCAGTAGCCATCGATTTCTGAAGATCAAACCGCACGAGAAAATCCGTACAAATTTTTTACACAACAACCCTTTTTTGCCGTATGACAATTTAATTCTACAGCCCGGAAATTTAATTGAGTCGTACGAATTAATTCATCCATACAGAATTGATTTCCATCATACGGAAAATTTAAATTAGCAGCCAGACCCTACAGATCAGCCGTACAGTCCATACAAACTGCAATTTTTTTTTGCTAATCTCTGCAAATTCTGAGTTTTAACTGAAATTTCTCTCAAATTTTGTCAATTTGGATGGTTTGGAGAACAAATTGGCCTATTCTTACCCATATTGGTGCCAAACTTCAAAGATTTGATGTTTTTTACTACTAATTTCTTGAGTTAGCAGATTTGAGGAGAAATTGGTTGATTTGGAGCTGGTTGAGGGAAGATTGTAGGTATTTTGCCATTATTTATCTGCTAAGTTCAGTATTTTATGATCATCTATGTCTACATTGACCAACATCATGTTGGAAGGAAACCACAATTTCTTTGGGAAGAACTACAATACCTGGAAGCAACACATGTTGGCCATTTTTGCATATCGATGCCTGTAAGATGTTGTTTTGGGCACAAGTCCTTGTCCCACGGTTACAGGTAAAGACTAGGACAAGTTTGATGGCCAAGATAGAGAGGTTGTGATGCTTATCAAATTGTTCGTGACAGATGAGATGCTACCTGAGGTTCAGAATGGGAAGACTGCTGTAGCAATCTGGAAACAGTTGAAAGAGACTCATGAGATTTTAGATAAGGGTCGAGTGTTCCTTTTAAAGAATATGTTGTTCTCGATCAAGATGAGTGACGGTGCCTCTCACCAAGAGAACTTACTCAATATCAAGGACATTTGGGAGAAGTTGGAGGCCATTGGTCGGAAGATGGCAGAAGAGGACATGGTGGTGATCAAGCTAAATATATTTCAAGGGTCAGACAAGCACTTCATTGAGACCCTGAACATCACAGCTATAGACATTGACCTGAAGTTTGGAGAGCTATCCAATAAGCTCTTGCAGCAGGACATGTGGAAGAAGAAGTTTGGGAGAAGCAATGAGACAGAGGGTTCAGATCAGGCCTTTGCAGCCAAAGTTAAAGGCAAAGACAAATGAACAAGGAAACCTAGTCCAGGAAATGGTGAGGATGCCACCAAAATCATGAATACCATCACTTGTCATTACTGTGGCAAGACTGGCCATATGAAGAAGCACTGTAGAAAGTAGTTGACAGATCAGAAGCACAACCAGGGAGGGTCTCAGAAGAAGGCCCATGTCGCAGAGCACACAGAGGAGAAGGAAGAAACCTTCTATGCCTTTATGTCCTGTACACAAGCAGATCAGTCCAAGTCATCTACTTCATTTGTTGATTCAGGTGCATCCAGGCATTTCACCAATCGAAAAGATTGGTTCACAGAGTTTACACCTAGTCCATCCAAAGACTCGGTGATCTTCAATGGAGGCGAGGAGTATACTATAGTCGGCAAGGGGAATGTTCAGATTTCCTTCTGAGGAAAGATTCTTATGTTTCTCAACGTCCACTATGTGCTAGGTATGGAGCTTAATCTTCTCTCAGTTAGTCAGATTATGAGGCACTCTCCTCAATTGGATGTCAACTTTAGAAATCACAAGTGATATATCATTGACAAGAATACCAAGAAGATCATTTCTCTTGGTGTGGAGGACCATGGTCTGTTCAGATTGGTGGATATTGGGCAGGGCAGAGAGCATGAAATGGAAGTGAAGAGTGCATCATCCATCTGCACACTATGGCATCAGAGGTATGGGAAACTCAATTTTACCTACCTCTCTCAGTTGGCATGAGATAAACTGGTAGATGGACTTCCAGACATTCAACAGAAGATTCAGGGAGTTTGTGGAGCTTGCTAGGAAGGGAAGCAACATCAAGCGCCATTTGATGAAGGATAATCTTGGAGAGTGCAGAGGGTCCTTCAGCTGGTTCATGCATATGTATGTGGACCAATGAACACAAAATCAATCACCGGTGCTAGGTATTTCCTTCTGTTTGTTGATGATTTCAGTAGGAAAATGTGGGTGTATTTTTTGAAGTTGAAGTCTAACGTGTTTAAAGAATTTCAAAAGTTTAAAGAATTAGTCGAGAATGATTCAGGTTGTCATATTACCTCTCTTAGATCTAATAATGGTGGAGAATTCTTCTCCAAAGAATTCAATAATTTTTGTGCTAAACATGGGATCAAGAGACAATACACCACACCTATACTCCACAATAGAATGGGGTGGTTGAAAGGCAAAACCTCACTATCACAGAGATGTCTATGTTGAAAAACAAGTGTGTTCCTAATAGGTTTTGGGCAGAGGTATTGTTCACAGCAGTGTACTTGCTGAATAGATCTCCCACAATGGAGGTAAAGCAGAAGACTCCAAAGGAAGCATGGTCTGGAAGAAATCCCAAAGTAAGTCACTTGAAGGTTTTTGGTTCTACTGCTTGCCCTTGGATTCCAGCTACGAAACGAACCAAGTTAGATCCAAAGAGTAAGAAGATGATTCTTACAGGGTACAACGACACCCATAAAGCTTACAGATTAGTTGATGTTGACACTGATAAGGTGATCTTTAGCGAAGATGTTTTTTTTTTATGAGGAGGTTGGACCCTTCCATACTCCTCCCGCATTCAGATTTACTGAGAAGCCAGAAGTCATTGAAGATTCAGGTGTCAAGCTTCCGATATCTCCACCTAAAGGGGGGAAATATTATGAGCATGATGATGAGGATTCATAGCAGGATGAGTCTCCTAGTTCAGTCAGATCGGTACATTTTGAAGCAGGAAGCCCAAGTCATGGTGGCAATACTGAATTGGCAACCAGAGATTCCAAAAGACCCAAGTGGTGGCACAACACCATTGGATATGTTCAGATAGGAGAGATGATCGAGAGAATATGATCACGAGGTAAGAGTAAACAACAGACTGACACAGTCAACTTTTCTCTTATGGCCAATATTCAGGAGATCTATGAGCCTTAGGTATTCAAGGAAGAAAAAGGAATACCTGAATGGGAAAAGTCCATGGAGTCCGAACATGAAAGTTTGATGAAAAATCAGACTTGGCATCTCACAACTCTTCCATTAGGGAAGAAACCCATTGGCTACAAATGGGTGTACAAGGTCAAGTACAAGGAAAATGGTACACTTGAAAAGTACAAAGCATGGTTAGTTGCGAAAGGATTCTCTCGGCGAGAAGGAATTGAATATGAGGATAATTTTTCTCCTACAATGAAGATGAGCACTATTCATCTTGATCTAGCCATGGTAGCACAACAAGGCTGGAAGGTCCACCAGATGGACGTGAAAAGTGCCTTCCTCAATGGAGATTTGAAGGAAGTGGTATACATGTGCCAACCAGAGGGGTTTCAGGTTGCAGGGAAGGAGCATCTAGTTTGTAGACTAAATAAGGCTCTATATGGTATGAAATAGGCACCTAGGGCATGGTACATCAAGATTGATAGGTATTTGGTTCAGCAGGGGTTCCAGTGGAGTCCTTCAGATTCCAACTTATATAACAAAAGAGTTGGTAATGACATCATTATTCTGGTTGTTTATGTGGATGATATCATTATTACAGGTAGTGAGGAAGATGCAATTACATGGATCAAATCCAACATGAGCAGAGCATTTGACATGAAATATCTAGGCCTCCTACACTATTGTCTGGGTGTAGAAGTTTGGAAAACAGGGAGAAACATTTTTGTCTCACAAGCAAAGTATGCCAAAAGTTTGTTGGATAAGTTCAGGATGGAGGATTGAAAAATATCCCCTACACCTATGGAGAAAGGGTTGAAACTTTCAACCAAGACTGACTCAAAGGAAGTCAGTGAGTCACTATACAGACAACTAGTGGGCAGCTTGATATATCTTACATCCACTAGACTTGATCTGAGTTTCGTTTTGAGCTTCATTTCCAGATTTATGACAATGCTGAAAGTAGATCACTGGATAGCAACAAAGTGAGTGCTGAGATATGTAAAAGGGACACTTGACTTTGGTATTATGTACAGCAGGAGTAAAGACCCAAGGTTGTGTGGGTATACAGATTCAGATTGGGCAGGTTCTGTTGATGACAGAAAATCCACTTCTGGATATGTCTTCAGCCTTGGCACAGGTGCAGCCACATGGACCAGCAAGAAACAACATGTAGTCACCCTTTCATCGACATAAGAAGAGTATCAAGGAGCATTGGAAGGTGCATGCGAGGTAGTTTGGCTTAAGAGGATGTTATCAGATATGCAGATGCAGTAGAGAGAGCCTACACCCTTGTTCTGTGACAATCAAGGGGTAATGAAACTTACCAAGAATCCAGTCTTCCACGAGCATACCAAACATGTTGATACACATTGTCACTTCATCAGACAGCTTGTAGAAGATAGAACTATTGAGTTGTACTATTGTCCTACAGAGGATCAAACTGCAGACATTTTCACCAAGTCTTTGGGTCCCGAAAAGAATGTAAAATTTCAGAAGAAACTTGGTGTAGTCAATAGATTGACCATTAAGGGAGGGTGTTAAATTAAATATTAGTTTATAATGGTCAATTAGAAGTTAGACTTAGGCATTAATAAATTCAAAGTGACTTTAGGTTAATTTATTTGCTTTTAGGTCAGATATTTGCTTTTAGGTTATATTTTCACTTTATCCCACATTCATAAAGTGGTTTGACTCTACTTGATTGTAACCTATGTAAGAAAGCTATTTGCTCTTATTTGATTGATTGAATCAAGACAGATAACCTTATTCAAGTTATCTTGGTTTCTATGTGTGCTCGATTTTCGTTACATTTCATTCATGTAATGGTCTTCTGAGCTTGGCTTCTGAAATTTGTTTACCAGTGGTTTTTTCACATCTGTGATATTCTTTGATATTCCCTATACAATGTTTACATCTAGTCTCATGTACCAGTCCAGCGCATGGTCTCTTAGTGTGATAGTTAACATCACGAGATTTGTATCCTCATCTGTGATCTTATTTTCTTTCCATATCTTCTCCCAGAAGAAAAAGTGCTTTTTAGGGTCCTCTGATGCTTCTCCCCAAAATTATGGTAATATGATCGTGGGATCATGTCCTGTCATTTTGAACTATGTTGAACTACTTACTTTGCATGATGTAGATAATTGACTGTTACTTCCTAAACTTGCTCCCCCAGTTGGTTTTCCTTGTTTGGATCCGTGTCCTGTTTTTCTTCTTCCACTAAAATTTGATTGTCTAAATGATGGTGTTCTTTCTGATGGATTAGTCTCACATGGGGTTGTAGGTTCCTCACTGACGATGATTTGGATTGGAGTTTTGCCTTATATTCTTGAACTTGGGCCTCCTATTTTCCTTTCGAATTTTGTGTGCAATATTTCCTCAATATTCTCCACATATCAGAGATCCTCTACCTCTTCTTCATTGCTTGCCAAGCCCTCTCTATTGGCTATGGCTCTCTTCTTGTTATTCATTTTATATTGGTAAGGTATTCTGCTACATGTCTTTATAGATTTTTCCATTATCTGTTTTATCTGGTCCTCTTCCATCATGATTGGGTCCATGGCCTCCTTCTTCTTTCCCTTATCCATCTCCATGTCCATATCTCAACCTCCTATTAGTACTCCCCCCCATTCCGCCATGCACACATGGAAGTTTAGATTTATGATTCCATGGTGATCACACTATTTTCATACAATAAAATCTTGATTGAATTGTACAATGATATGATGGACCTACCTTTGGGTCCTTTTATAAAATCAAGCTCTTTTGTGGTGTAGGACTTCACAGTATCTACTACAATTTTAGTGATAAACACTGCAACAATACTGTCTAACCAGAAATCTACTGCGTGCATGAATTTGTTATTAACTTGTTGTAACTACACAATCTCCATAAGATTGCACTCCATCTGTCTGATCTGATTCATAGGGTGGTTGTCCTTTGGCCTCAATAACCACTACTGCAAAAAATGTGGGAAATCACAAAAAAATACCTCATGCAAGTTGGTAAACATGTATTTGCTGAGATATTTATGTGGTGTCAACTTAGGGTTTATGCTGTCATTTTGCACAAAATCAAGTACCTTTGTTTTCAACCATATTTCAATCTCCTCCTTCATTGGATTCCATGGTCTAAACATTCGCTTCTATACTTCCATCCTCCGTTATTTTAGTCCATAGATCCTGTCCACTCAATCTTGTGTAGTACCAGCTGGAAACATAACCATTTTTGGATAAATTCTTCTTGGGATGAACCAGGTTCTGATCTCAAACAAGTTTCCAACAATACCCTCAAAACTATCAACCCTCTTGGTAAACTAGAAGACAATGGTGTGCACAAGGTGCACATCACAGTCTCACCCGAGATAGATTTTACAGGGGACTGCAATACTCAGATGTTTGCAGTATAGGAATGAGTGGGGATTGGGGTTTTCTTCTTTCTTCCTTATGCATTATCCTTGTTAATCATTCATCTACTTCTATTACTCATTCATCTTTAACCCTATGCATGCATGCTGATATAGATACCTTAACCATTCACTCTTAAGCTAATGATCGACGGAAAAGTAAATCATTCATTAACGTTCACATAGAACACAAGGTTTATTGTGGTTCACCCCCTCCCAGGGATACGTTGACAAAGATTTGGCTTCTCTTCTCTTTTATTTATGCGTCTGCAAAATCTTGCGTTGCACGCATTACATCTTCAGTAATGCAATGAAAATGAGGTTAAGTACCCTTTGTGAGGCTAACTAGATCACACTAGGCTCCTCATCATGTGACCTAAGCCTCAAAGACTAAATTATTCAACTCTACCACAAATCGGATTACAATCAATAGATTCTCAACCAACTAAATCTCAAAACTTAATTGATATCCCCAAACCTAGAACTCCTAGGTCCTTATTTATACTACTTTATAGGCTTATAGCCATTACAATATTTGTCAAAAACCCTAACCCTATCATGGTTAGGTATTTCTGCTTGCGTGCCATCTTTCTTTTCCTCATGCATGCTACTTTTCCTTCTTTTTCTGTATCATTCTTTCTTTCCACCTATTGAGCATGCTCCAAAATGAGGTCTTTCTCTCCAAAAATAGGTCTTTCCCAAAACAGATCTTTCTCCCAAAAATAGGGTTCCGCCAAACATAGACTTTCTTCCCAAAATAGACCTGCGCCCAAAAATCTTATAGATGCACTCTTATTAGCTTCATGTTATTCCATTAACACCTTTTCTTTGTCACGATGCCACCAATTCACAACAAGGACTCACAAGGTTTATTGCACTAGATCAAGACACAAAGAGAACAATGATCAAAGTTCTAGACACATTGGACTTCTTCAGTATTTCCCACTGTTCAATCTCCACACTAAACAAATTTCCATTATCTACTATGCACATATTTAGTTAAGCTTCTCTCATTCTTTAACATCATATATGGATTTTAGTACTTCACATGTTCATGTGCACCACTGGCCTTTTATCTTAACATATGAAGCATCCTTGTTCCATCATAACACTTAGAAATTTTCCAAGTAGTCATAATTATGGGCCATTACCAAAGGGTGAATCCATACGATAATAGTCACACTAGCCACTAAGTTTTATGCCATAGCACAATTCTCTAGGAATATATGAATCTTCTTGTAGCACCACAATCAAAATTGATAACCATCTCTTAGAGTCCTCTTTCTTCCCTAGATCCATTCCTAAATTGGGAGGAAATTGGATATGCTTTCAAGCTAAACTAGGAGGAGCTAGTGTGGAATTTCAAGGAACCTCGCCAATAGTGCACATCCCTCGAGGGTGATTTTTTATTTTTCCAAAAGCATGTAAGGATAGTTAGTTTCATCTTTCAATCTTCGAGCTCCATGCATATCAAATATTTATAGTTTTTTTCAACCTTTGAGTTGCATGAATTTAGTTTATTATTTATTTCAATTAGATTCTCGGCTTGAGTGGACCCTTTATAAAATTATAAAAAGGCCTTTGGATATATGAATAAACATAATCATATGTTCAAATATATTCTTTGTTTAGATTTTATTCTTTGAATTCCAGGCTTAGTTGTAATATATGGAAAAGAGATTCATCACCCAATGTGGATTTCTACATGTGTGGGGGGTATATTCCATGTTCTTTGAATTCTAGTCTTAGTTGTAAGATATGGCAAAGAGCTTCATCACCTAATGTGGATTTCTACATGACGCATAAGAGCATGGATAACAAGGATTTCATTGAGGTACTATAGCTCATCTTTGGCCTCAAGATGTGCAAGTTCAACCAAGTGTTTCGTGGCGATACTGGGAATTTTTTTAGGGAATATACTAATAATAATAATTTAGAGAAAGATATTTATAGTCATAAAATCAAGGTAATATCCTCCTTATAGGAGACTTTAATACTAGGATTGAAAATAAACAAGCTACTCTTTTAAGCAATGATTCCAACCATAATCCTTTATGGCTAGATGAGGAACTTGTTTTATCTAATAGCTACAAAAGAAGCTTTGAAGACCTAATTGAGAATTATTTTGGTATTAAGTTGGTTAAGCTCTGTAGATCTCTGTTAGAAAAATAGGTGTGCTTGTTTCACCATAGACAATATAGAAATATTGTCACCCAACCATAGGGACAAAGGCCACCCCTTAGCACCTTAACCGTGAAATCTAGAGTAATTATGGTAGCAGAACAATAGCCAACCAAGGCTAGTGCACCAAGCAAGGATAACCAAAGACCAAGAAGAAATTCCAAACCAATAACCCAATACAAAGTCACTACTGTAGCAGTTGTAGTTCTCGTTCACTTGTGCACACTTCTTGTCCTTATGCAGTTGTTAGTGAATGAGTGAAAAATGAGATCTATCTCCCTTTATTTATACTGCTCCATCTTAACTGACTGGGACAAATTCTCTTCCTGGGGGATAATAACTCAATATTAATTTATTCTATTAGGTCGACTTGTCTTCTAGGGTTATTATCCAAATCTTTAGGGTTTCTCTTGCTTCCTGGAATATTATAATCTCGTCAAAGGTTAAACATGGAGGTTAATACCTCCCGCAACTACCGTAATATTAACACTCCCTCCTAGCTAGGGAGTTATTAAAGGAAATGGTCTTGATAAAAAACATACCATTCAACCGGTAGCATCATCATAACCACACAATATATCTCATGATCAAATCATGAGCACCATCATCACTTATCCAACTAGATAGTCTCCATGTAAATCAGAACAATGCCATCCAATAGAACAAAAATGTTTCTATCCATAGTAGTACACAAATACTATCCAATGTTACACAACCACACTTAGTACAACATGGCTACTGACTATTGAAACATATTCACAACCAATGGAACACATCCACCATAGTAGCATACAACTACTTTCTAGAGACATACAATCCCCACAACAATCATATCATTTGATATCAACCTGTATAAAAATATCATCATACAAACTGAATCATCTGGGCCATTCTTCCACTCACATATGTGAGATCTGGAAGAGCATCTTCCCTCATAAAGTAAAACATTAGTCATGGGATATCTAGACTATTATTCCCAATCATATAAGAATAATTTTCCCTAATTTCTTAGCCTGGACCATTCACCTAACTGGGTCATTCCTCCCACACTAATCATAATGCAACCTAGAGATAATGAGTCTTCTCTAGGGAATGCATGTCCCTAATTTTTGAATCTGGACCATTCACCTAACTGAGCCATTCCTCTGGCACTAATCACAGTGAAACCTGGAGAGAATGATTCTGCCCTAGGGAATGACTATCTGGACCATTTCCTAATGGAAATGATTGTCCTACACCAACCTCCAAAACAAACCATTCTTCGAAACTGATCACAACTGTGAACTTTGAAAGAATGACTGACTAGTGAGGCAAACCATTCTACTTGACCACTACTTTGAGTGACTTACAATAAGAATGATTGTCCTAGACCATTCCCCCACACTGGCCACAAGGGTAATCACTGTCTATGGTACATCAACAATCTATCGGACCATTTTCATTATGAAAATGATTGTCCAATCTGGACCATTTTACGAACTGGAAAATGCATGTCTGTTAGAAATCTCAAACCACTCTCTAGAATGGAAAGGAACTGCCCAACCTAGATCATTTTACAAACTGGAAAATGACTGCCCAAGAATCAGTAACATATCAGTACTCCCTCCCAAACAGGGTATCCATCTCTTCCCTTTTAGCTAAGGGAGTTATCTCCACGAGCCCCATTTTTTCCCTTAAGTATGCAAACTTTATCCTAGACAAAGGATTTGTCAAAATATCTGCTACTTGCTCATCTGTGGAGATATACTAGAGTTTTAATTCTCGTTCATGAATAAGGTATTATTTGATCTCAATATGTTTCGACCGGTCATGAAATATTGGGTGTTCTGATAGCCTCATACAACATTTATTTTCACAGTATATTACGGTCGAATATGGTACCTAATCAAATAATCCATAAATCAACTTCCTCAGCCATATTTCTTCGAAAACATGCCTCGCATGCTATGATATATTATGTTTTTGGTCTGTTGAGTGCGACAAACTTTTGTTTCATGTTGGCCCATGATATCATAGCAGAGCCCAAACTAGAACACATCCCTGAAGTACTCCTTATGTCTTTTGCACTCCTTGTCCAATATGAATATGTGAATCCATGAATCTATATATCACTGGATGAGGTGTATCTTAAACCATAGTTTAGCATCCCACAAATATATCTTAGAAAATTCTTTGTAGCTATCCAATGCTCATGTATGGGTTCCACTTGGAACTAACTTAAAGTGTTTACATCAAAGAAAATATCTGGTCGATTATTCACTAGATACATTAATGACCCAATCAATTGTCGACATAGGTATGGGTCAACTGGATCAGAATCTAAGTCTCTTATTTTTCTTATATCTTTTTTCATAGGAGTGGCCATGGATTTGCAATCCATCATTCCAAATGTATTAATAATCTTCACTGCATATATTCCTTGTCCAAGGAAGATTTCACCATGCTTCTACCATATTTCAAGTCCCAAGTAATAGTTCATGAAACCAATATCTTTCATATCGAACTCAGAAGCTAATTCCTTCTTACACTGGGTGATGAGAGAATTTGAACATGTCAATATTAAATCGTCAACATACAATAGTAGAATCACATGTGCATTATTCACAACCTTATAGTATAGATTTGGATCTACATGACTCTTAGATAAATCAAGTCTTATTAAGTAATCGTCAGTTCTGGCATACCAATCTCTTGGATATTTCTTGAGTCCACACAAGGATTTGTTTAATCTATAAACATGAGTTTCTTTGGATGTAGCTCAAAACCTTAAGGTTTTTCAATGTACACTTCTTCTTCAATTTCTCCATTGAGGAAAGTTATCTTTAGATCCATATGATGTAGACTCCATCCCATGGAAGCAACAAGCAATATAATGGATCTAATAGAAGTATATATGGAAACATGAGAAAAGGTTTCTTCATAATCTTCTCCCTCCTCTGGGAGAACCCTCTAGCTATGAACCTTTGCTTGTATTTGTCCATGCTTCCTTCTACTGCATGTTTGATCTTATAGACCCATTTTGATGTTACCACTGATTTTTCCTTGGGTCTAGGCACGATTTCCCACACATCATTTTTCATGATGGACTGGTATTCTTCTATCATGGCTTCTTTCCACTGTTTATTTTGAACTGCTTCTTCAAATGTGGTGGGTTCTTCATTTATAATTTTTGTCATAAATAATGCATAGTTGGAGAATATTTTGGGATTCTTGCTTTCTCTGAAAGTGCCACTTGAAGCTTTGAGTCTTTCTCTTCTTGTAGAGTAGCTTCAAGCTAAGATGGATGTTTTCTAGTTTTGGGTACAATGACTGATTCAATAGGTTCACATGGTTGCATCGGATGATCAAGTTGTTTTGGTTCTTCATTATGAATTTATGGAAGACAAGTGATTTCTTCTTTAGGGTCTTCATATTCTTCTTCCATGGATTCTTCTATAGATTTATTGAAATCCATATTCTCATTGAAGTTTACGTCTTTACTTATTTCAATCTTATGTTTTTCTCGAATATAGATTTTGGAGGATTTGGAGGATTCACTATATCCAAAAAATATGCCCTTCTTTCCCGAGAGTTCTAATTTCTTAATTTTATCCTTGGGTATATGAATGTAAACAAGGCACCCAAAGATTCTTAAGTGTTCCACATTAGGTTTATTTCCTGAGAAGGGTTTTTCTAGAGTCATATCCTTCAATATTCGATGGGGACTTCTATTCTAAACATATATTGTTGTCATGTCTGCTTCTCCCCACAAATACATGGATAAACCTTGATCATTCATTAGTGCCTTCACGGTTTCTTCAATGGATCTATACTTCCTTTCTGCTACACCATTTTGTTGAGGATTATGAGGAACAATTTGCTCCGTCCTAATCCCTACTAATTTGAAAAAAGGCAACAAATTCCTTGGATGTGTATTCTCCTCCATTATCTGTTCTCAAAGTCTTGATTTTCTTTCTTGTGAGGTTTTCTATTTCTTCTTTGAATTCTTGAAACTTGATGAAAACTTCATCTTTTTTCTTCAAGAGATATAACCAATTCTTTCTTGAGTAATCATCTATGAAGGTTACATAATAATGAAAACCTCTTAGATATTTAACTAACATCGGACTACAAACATCTGAATGTATTAGAGCTAGGATTTCCTTAGATCTATTATCCCTACTTGAGAATGGATTCTTAACATTTTTACCAAGTGCACATCCTCTACAAATTCCTTCATGTGTATATTGTAGTTTTGGTTGATCCGGATTTATGTAGGAACACAATGAAATACAGAAATACACATAAACGCAGAGATGCAGTGGAAATAAGACTTCATTTCATTAATAACAAATGACTGAAATATGCTTACAGACAGAATGGAAATAAACTAGCTAGGGCA
>ML864243.1:13841-27006 GCA_009831015.1 Picea engelmannii | reverse complement strand
GTACCTCTTAGTCCCATTGACCTACTTTTATTATCATTTGTTGGATATTAATACAATTATCTTATCTTATATTTATCTATCCTTTAATGCAGAAGTTGTAGGATTCTCCCATCTTCACTTTGAGAAGTGCTTGATAAAATGTCATGGGTAATTTGTAAGAAGAGAGCTTGACTCGTAGTATTGGCACTGTTCTGTTGAAATTTAATGAGGTCATGCACTCTTTAACCTAATATTGGTGTCTTGTAATAGCTTGGATTGGTGGGATTGTGACCATAATCATTACTATAGCTTTATCTTATCTTCTCCAAAAGTTCATCTTGAATTCACTTATTTACAGTAAAATGTCCAAGTTGAGTGCAACTATTAGAATGCTGTGGGTTTTCCTAAATTGAATTCAAGTGTTTTGCATTCCTCATCATTGCAGCTTCAAAATGATCTAGGCTTGCTCAGTGGTACTCTCAGAAAATTTCATGTTTGATTTCCTTTGCATGGAGGCATTCAAGAATGCTAAATTTCTATGAACTCATTGCAGATTGTGGCTGCTATATTGGCATTTCTTGCTGAAGTTAACGAGGTAACAAATTCATCTCATACTGTGTTTCTTTGCTGACATTCAATTTATATCATTAATTTTTTAAAATGTTGTTTTCTTTGTTTGCTGTTTTGAGAAGTTGCATCTTATATTATATTGCAAAACATTAGGAACAAAGCTCAGTATAATAAGTTGCTCTTTCTGCATGATCTATTGTTTTTTAATCATTTTAATCTTATAGAATTGACTCAAGCTTTTTAACAGTTGTCAATTGTTTGAACTTGAACAGTACTTTGCAAGTTTACTTGAGATCTTGTAAAAGTTCCATCAACTACTTTGAATCTTGGGCTGATATTCTTAATGAATGCATATAGCAGGTCAATATTGGACTTGAAGACCTGTCAAAAGAACTGAATGTACCGGCTCATACTAGCAAGCTACGTTATAAAGAGCTTCAGGTTTCCAATTTTCCTTGTCCTCATTTTCGACAGTGTGCTTTGTCCTTGTTCTGATCACTTAGATTACTCTATAACTACTAGAAGTACTTTGAGATTCTATTTTGTCACATTACAAGGTGGATTGTAAAAGGGTGTTTCTCCTTTGAAACTTTAGCTGCATTTTATACTAGGATGGTAAGAAAAACCACTGTTGCAGAGTCCCATTTTACTTTGTAGAAGGACTTTGCATCTTATTTGATATTCCATGTCATGAAAGAAGTTGATGTTAATCTATGTTTCACAATGGCTGGGGGACGGTTGGGTACGAGACATAGAGGAGAGCCCCTGGAATATATTGTAAATACTAAAAAAATGATCAATTTTACTATTAAAGAATCATGATTAATCACATATGTAACATCCAATTACACAACTTGAAACTCAAATATGTGAATCCATACATCCATGCATCATACAATGATACATCCATACACAATCAGTTGACATGATACACAACTTTTATATGAAATACTTTTTGAATTTTTTTTCTTGAAAAAAAGTTTTATCTTATTTATATGAAAAACAAGCTTACACTCAGCATATGCTTTCTACAAGCATTCTGTAATATCCCCAGATCTGCTAGGCTACATTTTTAATGCTTAAATGTGCAAATTATGGTGTCTTGGTGTTGTACTTCTGTCAAACGGTTTATACTCCTACATCTGATTTATGGCTTTTTACAAACAGTTTGCTTGCATTACATGTCACATGTTGTAACATCCCGGTTTTAACCCTTATGAACTAAGAATGTATTATGTAATTATGACTTAGGCTGGTGAGCCAGTAAAGTTGAAAAGGGGCCAAAGTGCCTAGGAAATGTAATACTTCATATACATTAATAAAATACACCGCTGGCTGCAAGACGAACAAGGACAAAAGAGATAGGGGGCTATGATTCCACGAGAGGGAGGGGCTTGAGGGGTTAAGTCTTTTTATTATTATTTTATTTACCCATTTTTGTTTTAATGGAAAATAACAGTTACATGAGCTTCTTGGGGGAGAGGCCAAGTGGTTCCTTAATTCCAAGAATTACTTAAACCTGTCCTTGGTCTGTTTGGGGAGTTCTCACTCTCGTTCTCGTTCTCGTTCTCGTTCTTCTATTTTCTTCTTTCTTTTCCTTCACCCACTCGGGATGAATTCATGTGATCTTGGTCTGAGCATGGATACAAATGGTTGTTTGGGTGGCTCTTGGTTAAGTTGCTCACAGTTGCGAATCCTGAGAGTCCTAGCATGGAGATTCTTGACCATAAGCAATGGAGCCCTGGAAGGAGATGGACAACCTGAGGGACTGCGTGGCAGAGAAAGGGGTCCATTCTCTTGGGTTGTGTAGGCTGGGCAGAAGAGAGTTGGTGTACTTTGGATTGCTGTGAGTGCTAAAAGGTCTATGATAGCTTGATTGCTGAAAGGCCTGTTAGTTATGAGATTGATGGCAGTTCGGATAGAACTATCCACAACTGAGAATCCTTGGAGTTCCAGTAGGGAAATTTTCTGACCAGTAGCACTGGAGCCCTAGAGAGAAATGGGATAGCTTGAGGGACTGCATGGTGGAGAAGGGTGTCTGTTTCTTTGGGTTGTGCAGGATATCCAGTGTAAGCTCAGGAGGTTTGGCGGTTCGAGAAAGCCAACAAAGGAAAGAAACCACAACAACCGTGGTTTTGGACCACAAAGTTTAGATTTGGGCCATTGGATCTGTTCGGGAGAAGACAAATCCCTCACAGCCGTCGGATTTGGGGAAGTAGCACGGTTGTTAATCCCTCAAGTCCTTCGGACTTCGCTGCTTTGGCAGTTTTCAAGTCTTTGACAGAGAGGAGGCAAAACCCCTGAAGCTCCGAAGTCCCAGAGTAAATCTACACCATAGATCATTTGGGAGAAGGCGAACCGTTGGATCTCCAAGTGGTTCGACAGTTCGACACTCCGGGGAAATCTGTTTGTGGTTGTGTGGACGGAAGAGTTCCATGAAGTCTCGAAGTCCGAAACCAATCCAAACCGTTTGTGTTTGTGGATAAGTGTCTGCAGATTAGCAAGTATTCGAGAATTCGCCGTTCGTGAGATTTGTGGTGTAGAGTGGAGAAGTCTCCTGAAGCCCGAAGCACTGAAGCTCCGGAGAGCACCTGTTCGGGAGTTCGCTGATTCGGTGTTCGACAATTTGGGGGTTGGGTGGCGTTCAACAACAAAAACCTCTGAAGCTCAAAGTTCTGAAGCTCCGGAGCCCCGAAGCTCCAGATAGCGTATGTTCGGAAATTCGACGTTCAGGTGTTTTGAAGTGTTATAGTGTGAAGTCTTCCGAAGCCCGAAGCACTGAAGCTCTGAAGAAGTCTCCCGAAGCACCGAAGCTCCGGAGAGCGCTTGTTCGGGAGTTCGTTGATTCGGCGTTTGCCAATTCGGGGGTTGGGTGGTGTTCAACAACAAAAACATTCAAAGTTCAAAGTTCTGAAGCTCCGGAGCCTTGAAGCTCCAGATAGTGTATGTTCGGAAATTCGACATTCGGGTGTTTTGAAGTGTTATAGTGTGAAGTCTTTCGAAGCCCGAAGCTCCAGAGCGTCGAAATATTAAAGCTCCAGAGAGCGGCGGTTCGGGGAGTCAGACACTTCGATGTTCGGGGGAAATGTTGTGTTGTGTTGCGAAAACCTCCGAAGCTTGGAGTCTCGGAGCTCTTACCGACTGTGGATCTCAGCTAGGAGCGTGGACCGTTGATTCTTGAAACCTTTGGGGGTTTGCCAGTTCAACGTTCAGAGGAAGTGAAGTGTTGTGCCGTAAGATCCTCCGAAGCCCGTAGTACTGAAGTCCCGTAGCACAAGAGTGACGTGGTATGATGACGTCACCTAGGGTGACGTGGACCCACTTATGCGTGCCACGTGTCAACCTGATTTGTGCCTTTTAGAGACCTTATGTGCCAGTTGGAACTCGACATGTGTCACTCGTTGATTGGGCCACGCGTCATCTCCATATTTTGACACATAGCACTTTTGGTGCGCAGTGCTAAGAAGACCCTGATAGTTCGGAATTTTAGCGTTCGAGAGTTTTCAGGTGCGAAGTTGTAAAGACCTCCGAAGTGCGAAGCTCCGGAGAGACTCTCCGGGAGTTTGCCAGTTCGACATTCGGGAGAAATAAGGTGTTAAGTTAGCGGATCTCCCGAACCCCGAAGTTTCGAAGTATCGGAGTCCCGAGGCTCCGGGGAACACCTGTTTGAAAGTTCGGCGTTTGGGAAATGTGTTGTGTTATGTTGAGAATTTCTTCGAAGTTCTGAAGCTCCAGAGCGCCGAAGTAGTAAAGCTCCGGAGAGCAAGGGTTCGGGAGTTTGTAGTTCGGGTGTTTTGAAGTGTTTTGGTGTGAGATCCTCCGAAGTCCCGAAGTCCTGAAGTTTTGGAGCCTTGGAGTCCCGAAGCTCTGGATAAGCGCTTTTCAGCTAAGCGCATGGTCATAGCTGTGGTCACGTGGAACTTGGTTTGAAGGAAGCGCCTTTGTAGTTTTCGAATTTCTGTATCAACTAAGAGGGCTGAAAGTGGTTTTTCAGGGAGCCCTAACTTTCAGCTCCGATATCCGATTGGGGCAAGAGTACAGTCGTTGGAAAGTTGATTAAGAGGATTTAGATGAAAATAACAAGGGACTGTTATACTAGGAAGATTGATATAATTTTCTTCATGAATTAAAAAGAAAAAGGTACCTGTAAATTTAATTGACAATTTTGTAGGATATGTGTAATTCTAACTAGATGGTTGTTTGTAGGTTTGTCAGGATTAGAGGTACAATCAGATCAATTCTAGTCTAGGATCAGATGTTAGTGTCATGGAGGCATGACATAAATTACAGGAGTTGGATGAGGCAATCAAGAGCTACAGAGAAAGTAATGAAATGTGGACAAAGAACTCAAGAATAGTGGAACAAAAGTATTAGTCAACAATCACAGAATCTGAATAAACTGCAGGTACAACAAAAGCTAGAGTCCTCACATAAGATATGAAGTTAGCAGGTTAAAGATGTCATGGATGGGCATAAAAGGAAAAGTATGACTACCTAGCCTTGAAGGAAGAGGGGTGTAGACAGTTGCAAAGCTTAAGTGTGAAAGAAATTCACTGCTGATATCAGAGTTCACAGTGGAAACATGATGCCAATGCAGAGAAATTGAATGCTCTCTCACTTGAAAAGTGTCACTGAATGAAAATGGACTTCCATTGGGGAATGGTATTAAGTGTGAAAGGTATGGGTTGACAGGGAAATGTTAATAAAGTAATCTAATGGAGAACTAGGAGTAATAGTATTTGATTAAAAAATGTTGTAGTAGAGTGATGGAATTTTTGAGCTACTTCATTCCAGGGTGTTGGAATGTTTCATAAAGGTAAAGTTGGATATGACTGCCTAGGAGAGGTTGCTGAAAATAGAACACATTGGTTGGATTGCAGAATGGCCAAGTGGAACTTGGCTGGAAAGTGTTTAGACCAGGGAACCATAGTGCAGATGAGTAGAATGGAAGCACACAAGGCAGCAAGGATCTGAAGGAGTTCAAGGACAACCAACTACAACATAAATAGATAAATAAATAAGTGAATTAAAACAGAAATGCACTAGAGTGCATGAGGCATACAATGAAGTTAAAATGCATATGCATTAGTAGGCATGTTGACAGTAAATGCTTGGTGCATATGGATGTGTAATTGCACATGCTTGGATATGCATATAACATGCTTGTGAACTTAGAATAGTCTATTATTATGAAATAATGTTTGAGTATGATTAATGATGGATTATGTATTCAGGAAAAATGATATAGCAGGGTTAAAGATGTCGATGTTGCTATTGTTTATGATTTCCATCTAGGTGAAGACCCATGAGGGTGGCGGGAATGGTGATCAAAATGATGAAGGATGAAGTTTGTGAGCTTCTACAAATATCAGTTGGCCAAATAGAAACAAGTAGGTTGATAACAACCAGGCAGGCATGCCTTTAGTTTTGTTGATGCATACATGTTGAAGGGGATTGAGGTAAGAATTCCCTTAGTTAATTTTCAATATTTAAATTGATATGTAATGGCCAAAGGCCTAGAGTATGTAAATGTTGTTGATGCTATAATGCATTTAGATAAAATGTTGGTTGCATATTATGTTATGATTGGTTATGGGATCATAATCGAGTTAATTCAGGAGACACTCCTTCTATAACAATGGATATCCAAAGAGTTAGTCATGTGTGAGACCATAATATGGTTGGATATGGAAGGGCTATAGCACTATGTGAGTGCTCAATGGTATCTACTGTATATCTGATGTTTGGACTGCAACCTCCTTGCCGACATTGAAGAGCACTTAAGAATTATATTCTTGGTGTTGTGTTTGGGTCGAAAATGAAGGTATCCAAATAGTCAGACAAGCAGTAGGAAGTGTGTGGATGATGTGTTGAGGCGTTGGACAGACCTTCCAACTCATCGTGGTGGAATGCATGACATAGTTTTGTTGTATTATGTAGCCAATGCATGGATGCATTGTATAGATGTGGCCATGGGTATTGTCACATTGATTTTTATTTTATTTAGTAATTAATTGTTGCATTATGAAAAGCCTGTGGTACTAAAAATACGTAATGATGGATAGATGCATTATAGGTGATTGGATTATTGTTTGTTACAATTCGAATATCAGTTTTTGGAGCTATTTAAAACGTTACAAGTGATATTATAGAAATCATTGAATGCATTTGGGTGAATGCATGTATATATTATATAACATAGAAATGATTATGCTAGTAGCTGAAATGATGTGAATATTGCTAACTCATGATGTTGAAAACACTGCAGGAACTGTTAGATATTACAAAAAGAAAGTTGCAGGTTAAGTAGCTACATAATGATAAATTACAGAAAAGCTTTGTTGGGGGGGAATAGAGTGATATAAATATTTCTGAATAGAAGAGAGAAGATATTCACTGATAATACATGTGTAAAGAATGATGGGTTCATTCCATTCAATATTCAAATTCCATTTAATGTCAAGAACTGATGGACGTAATTGAATTGTAGTTGTAAACAATTCTGAGATCACTTGATACCATATTTATATATATAGCTTGTACATGAGATATTGACAATTTGTTTGGCCGAGGAATGTTGAAATTGCAGGAAGAAAGGGTCTTGGATATGGCAGTGTTGTAAGCCCATAAAGAAGACCAATGCCTATTGCTGCAAGAGCCAAATTATTATGAGCAAAAGCTCATGTCTGGAATTTTTTTTTTTCCTATATAAAACAATTTTGCGAATTATAATTTAATAAATTACTGGCAAATTGTTTTGGCTTAATGTAAATCGAGAAAATTACAGGTAGGATGGTCTTGAATATGGCAGCGATGTAAGCCCAGAAGGAAGATTGATATCTACATCTGCAGAGCCAAACATTATGAGCAGAAAGCTCATGCTTGGAAAATTTTGTTTTCCTGTATAAAACAGATTTGACATTTATGATTGAAAATGGTTATATTGATATCTCATGATGATTGTGTGTGTATAATACAGATGAGATGTTGGATATGCTAGATGGAAAGCATGGAAAAGGCTACTGTTGTGACATGAGAACCTTGTGTCCCTAGAAATCTTCTTCTGCAAGGAAGCCTTGGTTAGGCAAGATGGATCACCTGAGGGACTGTATAGCAGAGAAGGGGATGCCTGAGCCTGGGCCTGGAAGGTGAGTGACCACGAGGAAGAGGAGACTTTGATAGTTCTTGTAAACTATTGATTGGGATCATGCACACAATGGGTATGTCAGGGAAAATAGTGAGCCAAGTTAACGAGACAACCATATGGATGCAAAACCATGAATCGCACATATAAGTATTATACTGGATCATGAAAATTTACTCTTGGATTATGAACAAAAATAAAAATTTTATGCACAAATTGTGAATTGACATGCTCATTGATTTGAAATGTTGTAGGAAAACGATGAATGTTGAGGATCTAGAAAAGTACCAGACTATGAGGGAAAAGAAGAAGGTGATGCTGGAGCAACTGAATGACAAAGGCATGGAATGAAGAAAGTCCAATGGACTTGTTGCAACTGGAGTTCTGGAAGACACAACTCTGAAACTTCCTCGTCGAGTGCACTAGAGCCCTGGAGAGAAGTGGAATAGCCTGAGGGACTACATGTCAGAGAAAGGGGTTCATTTCTTTGGGTTGTGAAGGGTTGAGAGGGAAGGAGAGCTTGCTGGTTGGAACTGCTGCCAGAAATATAAATTTTGAAGATCATTATACATGTTTTGGGTCGGAATTCCTATGTATACATGTTAATTTTAGGCCAGAGTGCCTATGCATATAAGAGCTAGCTGGAATGCTTGTGGGGATTAAGGCCAAAGAGCCTAGATTTGTAATGTTAATAACATTGGAATGGTGTTGTGCACTAAGGACAATGCCAAAATAAGGAGAGGGGGATGTAACATCTCGGTTTTAACCCTTATGAACTAAGAATGTATTATGTAATTATGACTTAGGCTAGTGAGCCAGTAAAGTTGAAAAGGGGCCAGAGTGCCTAGGAAATGTAATACTTCATATACATTAATAAAATACACCGCTGGCTACGAGACAAACAAGGACAAAAGAGATAGGGGGCTATGATTCCACGAGAAGGGGGGGGGGTTGAGGGGCTAAGTCTTTTTATTATTATTTTATTTACCCATTTTTGTTTTAATGGAGAATAACAATTACATGAGCTTCTTGGGGGGGAGGCCAAGTGGTTCCTTAATTCCAAGAATTACTTAAACTCGTCCTTGGTCTGTTTGGGGGGTTCTCACTCTCGTTCTCGTTCTTGTTCTTCTGTTTGCTTCTTCCTTTTCCTTCACCCACTCGAACTGAATTCGTGTGGTCTTGGTCTGAGCATGGATACGAATGGTTGTTTGGGTGGCTCTTGGTTAAGCTTGCTCATAGCTGCGAATCCCGAGAATCCCAGCATGGAGATTCTTAACTAGAAGCACTGGAGCCCTGGAAGGAGATGGATAACTTGAGGGACTGGGTGGCAGAGAAGGGGGTTCATTCTCTTGGGTTGTGCAGGCTGGGTAGAAGAGAATTGATGTACTTTGGATTGTTGTGAGTGCTGAAAGGTTTGTGATAGCTTGAGTGCTGAAAGTCCTGTTAGTTCTAAGATTGATGGCAGTTTGGATAGAACTGTCCACAACTAAGAATCCTTGGAGTTCCAGTAGGGATATTTTCTGACTAGTAGCACTGGAGCCCTGGAGAGAAATGGGATAGCCCGAGGGACTGCATGGCGGAGAAGGGTGTTCGTTACTTTGGGTTGTCTAGGCTGAGGGGGAAAGAGAGCTGGAAATTTAGATTTGCTGTGAGGTTGGGAAACTTGAGAACTAGTTAGCCAACTGTTGTGTGTTTTAGATTTGGCCTAGGACCCGTCCTTGTGGATTCATAGCCTTGGCTCGGGGATGACCTATTGTTGAGAGTAAAGGGACAACAACGTCTATGGTTGGGAGGAACGTCCTTGGTTTGTAGATAATTGGTGGACGTTTACTTGCAAAGATAAGTGGCCTTTGTGTTTTCTGTATAATGTTATTCCGATGTGTATTTAATTATCTCTGAGATGTGTTTTTAATGTGCCTGTCTGCTGGTTATTTGTTGTGCATGGCACGTTGTTTGCTTCTTTATGCTGTAGCATGAATCTTGTCTTATGCATGTGGTTTTCATGCCTCTAATGTTCATGAACAGTCCTTTGATTTCGAGATAAGATTAAAAAACTGAGTCTTGGCACTGCAGCGTGCCCCGCCTGCTGGTGGCTGGGTCGTTTGCAGTCGGATTAAGTGGCGTAGCCTGACCTGTGGGTGGCTAGGTACGTTACACATGTAAATCCAATACACAAATGGAAGAGACAGTATTGATATTCTTTATTATGAGTGGAATCTGGAAATACAACAACAATAGATCATCTAATGGCTACTATAACAACTTCAACAAACACTTTAGAACACAAACAAAACTTAGAAAATGATGCCAATGAATACTCAAAACTACTTCTCACTGTTCAGAAAATTCTCCCAGCGGATTGCTACACTCTCCAATGTCCACCTCTTCAACAAATAAGGTTGTCTGCCCACTTCAAACCCTAACGGTTTGATCTCAAGAGCCTGCGGCTCTCTACCTCTGTCAAGCTATCTGCAAACAAACCTCACGGCCTCCCTTCTACCCTGCGGACCTGCAAACAGACTCCGTGGCCTCCTTTCTACCCTGTGGACCTGGAAACAGATCCCGCGACCTCCTTTCTACCCTGCGGACCTGCAAACAAGGGGTTTAACCTCTCACTAGATCACTGCGGATCCTGCTGGCCACGCGACCTTGTCATGTTGAAGAAATCGGGTCCTCCTAGAGACCCACGAACCCTCCTATGCGCCACAACTCTTCCAAAACCCTTGCAACCTCTTCAAGTAACAACAACCCTTCAAACAATGACAAATCGGCCTCCCAAGCAATACGACGAACATCCACAAATTGCTGCACACTAGACTAGAAACCAATCTCAAAATGAAGTTCTGTTAAAGACTCGGAATGGATCTTCCTTCTTGTCAAGCTAGGGTGGATGTTGCACGACTGAAACAAGACCAACAATGGAAGGGTTTTGCCAAAACCCCAACGAAAACCTTGGCTCCAAGAGCGCTCCAAATAAGAGATCAAATCATAATGAGGAAGGTGAAGTGCTACCCTATGTTAATGTTTATGCCATTATTATAGTTCTTTGCATTTCAATAGATAAGAGCAACATAAGAACAAGATCACTGAGAAATACACATTCACAAGAGACATAGCATTTATCCTGGGAAACCCTCTAGGGGAAGAAAACCCAACAAAAACTTCCTTATCATAAATTGCCAATACAATGTCAAGAGATAACTCAAACCAATACAGATAGTCCTCTCCAAGAGATGCGCCACTCTTCTCCCTCTCTCCAACTGGTAAGTTGCAGATTGCCTCTTAAGAATGAGCAAGTGAGTTGTGTGATAAAGTGAGGTGCTAGCCTCTCTATATATACAAGACTGGCACGTGTGAAGGGTCTTTACTGGCAGGGCCAACCTCTCACTCTGGGTGGGTAAACCCACCTTTAATTTATTTCTGGGTCTCAATAATAACTGCTGGGGCCGACTTCTTATTCTGCCTATTACAATTGCTCGTTGACCAATCCGCAAAAGGGGATTTGGTCCTAATACAATTACCGACATGATTAATCCACAATGGGGATTAATCCTATAAATAATATATCAATAATAATAAGAATACTCTTTGCAGTTACATTATTTCAACACCTTTATACTTCTCCAAAGCCTTCTAGATCTTTCCCCTTTTTGACCAAATCAAATATGACCATTATTCCCTCTTAATATTTACTTAAACATCAAAAGTTACTTTTAATGTTTAAGTAATTAATAATTTATCTTTTTACCTAATGTTTCTTTAGAATGTAACATCTCCTGGCTAGTGACATTAAATAAACCTCCTTGACTACCTTTTTCTTCATTGACTATAGCCTACGAGAGTGATATAGGTTACTAAGTCATCCTCTGTCATGATCAATTGGAAGGGGACATTACACATTCCAAACTAGTCAAGCAAAAACCAACCCCAGGGCTAAGATTCAAACAAACTAACTGGTGAGAGGCTTGCAAACACTCTAATTTTCCAGCATAGAGATAAAGTTACATTCTTGTTTTTTTAGAAAGCAGAAAGTACTGTAAACTGTCAACTTAGTGACCTTGACAAAAAAATTGTACTTGAAAATGATCATCTCTAGATCATTACATACACATGCTCTTAATTAGAACCTGCTTAGTCCAAAGAAAAGCACAATAAAGGTTGAGACTGAAATAATCTCTCAGTCATTGGAAAACTTTGCTGTACCACTCCTTTGACTTCCTGCCCAAATCCTACATCATCATCCAACAACAAGCTTGTTTTGGACAGACCATCGGCCTCTAAATTTAATCCTCTGAAGATGTGATGGTAAGAAATATTTAAAAATCGCAAATTCCATTTTTTTAACATTCTCAAATAATAAAGTAAAAACATGTTTGCCATCCTAATTTGGCCATTCATCAAGTTCACAACCACCGCTGAATCCCCGAACGCTTGAAGATTTTGTACATCCTTGTGGACTGCCAACTTCATCAGTAATTTCAATGCTATTGGCTCAGTGAAATTATTCGTGCCCCCTAGACCTGCTTTGAAGGTTAAATGCATGATGCCTCCAACACCACAAATGGCCTGAGGTCCCTGACAACTGCCATCAAAATATCCCCAAGACATGGCCTTGCTAAAATACGTTTGGACAGAACTCTAGGGATCACTACCTTTGAGGTGTATTTGAGGCTACCCAAAGATTGCCTTATATGAGAAGCACATTGGAATGCTGGCAGTTGTTGTTGATGATTGCAGCGTCGTGAGACATTCTCCAGGATACGTTCTCCTCTGTGTGAGAGTTGAGTCGACCTGTGAGAGAGCCTAATGGTTGGAAATACCCATGTGATGGGGCATCGTTCTCCTCTGTGTGGGAGTTGAGTCGTCCCCCAGTGGTTGGGGCATCGTTCTCCTCTAGAGAGTTGAGTTGTCCCCCAATGGTTGGATGTGCCCATGTGATGGGTGTATCGTTCTCCTCTGTGTAGAGAGTTGAGACGATGTGGTACTCCAGATGATTCTCCCGTGAGACTCAGTGATATAGAGATCTGTTGAGTAGGACGTCCCTGTGGCTGAGCACAGGTGGATGTGCCCCTAGTGGATGAGCACTAGTGGGTGTGTGAGATCCCTTGTTATATTGTCTAAGAGTAAGATTTACCTGTAACCCTAATTGTGATGTAAAGGGTACAGGTCAGCCCCACCATAAAGTGAAAGATAATTAATGTAAAAGATAATTAATATTGTAATTATTAATTATATTCTGAGTTATTGAGGTCGGCCCTGTTGTGCCAATAGACACCACTTTTGATGTGTCTAGTCTAGTATAAATAAAGGTGATTCCTCCATTAAGGAAACACAACACACATGTGATTGTTGGGTTTTCTACCCTTGTTGAGAAGGGTTTTCTAGGATATTTCTTGTGTTCTTGTGCATGGAATTTCTTCTTGTGATCTTGGTTATTGCAACAATTGTTAATGGTGTAGCTGCATTTGTTTA